>SNQJ01S0016694.1:11192-21276 GCA_010110895.2 Picea sitchensis
CTTCACATTGAGTTTGCATCCCTTTGTCCTTTAAGTTTGAACATAGTGTTCAACCCCCAAGCTCTTCCCTTATTGAGTGAGAACTTCATTGTCTCTCTTATATGAGATTGCCTATGGTGGAGGATTGAAGTGGTGGAGGCCCAACTAGAAGGATCTTAGTTTCTCAGTTCTGAACCGTGCCGACACAGAAGTCTGTAACTTATTCACTTTTGTTGATCATATATTAATAGAAATACTCTTTTCTCGTCCAATTGATATCTTTAAAATATTTGAATTATCATTCCATGGGCATATTTGTTATGAATTATTAATGGATTATGCTATTGAATGTACTAACATCATATATTATCACCATATGCTTTCTTTGCTTGGTTGTTGAGGATTAGTTGTAGGTATATTTCTTTGGGTCAAGTCCTCAACAGTGGACTTCATCAAACGTCTGGATGAGGTAGGCCTTTTATATTTTCTTGATAACATATTTGTTTATATAGCATACTTGAGAATAGAGTTGATTTATGCAGTCATTTCCATCTATTGTGGTTTTCCCCTAGCCATAGAGAGATTCTCCTCATAACAATGATGATACTAGTACTCAGCATTGATTTGATCACTTGGCAATGTAAATTTCATGCACCAAAGTAGTCCAAATATAAAATAGAACTCCATAACTTGTGTTTTTCATAGACTTATGCATTTTGCAAAGGCTCATTAGAAATATTTGGATATATAACTTTAATATTACTGCACATTTTGCACTCTGTTTTAAATTTAGAGGTTGAAACGAGAAGGGGTGTTACACCTAGGTAGTTGGTGGGTAATAAATAGGCCCACTAGAAATTACTTGGGTAATAAATGTAATAATTCAGAGGGGTAGTAGGCATAGATCACTAATAATACTCATGATAGATTATATATACATGAGTATTAATGTATTGGATATGTTAAGGATTGTAACTTAATAAGAATGACTTGAGAGTGATTCCTTTCACAGGGAGTAATTGATGGTGTTACCCTACGTTAAGAGTTTTATCTATATTTTTTTTGTTTATTCTCATCTGGAAGTGTTTGGTTATTCGAAAGTTAATGTTTTTTTTTTTATCAACCAAGGTTCACTAAATTTGATTTAATGAATCAATCTATGTTAAATGGAAAAGGCATAAAAAAATATCTACATTGTTGATGAAAACCAATTACAAAATAATCAAAGAGAATTGATTGAAATAACATAAAAATACCAGCCACACGAGAGTGTAAGCCAATAATTTGTAACAAAGAAACCCAATTGGAAAAAAATTGGTGTGTTGATTAGTCACCTTTGGTAGTCAGTCTTCAAATTATATAAGAAAGAAACCTTTAAACAAGGTAAAATATTTCCCTTGAGAAAATGACGAGTCTCTACCATTGCACATAGATCCAATGTTGATTGATTGAGTAAGCGGTGGAATTTAAAAACACACTTGACAAAGCAGCCACTGTAAAATTTGATTTACTTCATTGACTAGAGATTTAGGATTGGTCATCAATGGAATGAAAAAACAAATAAGGTACTATAAAAAATTCATATTCCAACTTTGAACTTACATGCCTACCTACCTAACCTGAGAGATAGTGACTCAAATGCACTAGTAGAGAGAAACATTATACGGGGGGAGCATTTTCTCTATGATCTTACACATGTCTATACATTTTTGAAGGATTCTTGGCTTCCCTACCTAGTTGATTCATCAAATTCCAATGGACATGCATGATGCATATCTATCCTTGAACAAGTAATCTAATATAATTAGATCCCTAAAATTTCATAATCTTTGGGATTCAAACGAGCATACTCTTTGAAAGAGATACTAAATTACTTAGTACATATTAGACTTGATTGTGGGAGAAGTTAGATATGAAACTAAATAGATCCATTGCTTTTCACTCACAAACTAATGGGAAGATATAGGTTGTGAATAGGAATTTGGCTCATGTTTTGAGAGGTTACAATAAAAAGCATCCTAGAACACGGGATATAAATTTGGTTTACACACAAAGTTCTTATAATAGTTGTTTGCACATCTATCGGTAAGTCTCCTTTGGAATTTTATTTTGGATATTTTCCACCTTCACCATTGGATATTGTATATGGACATCATGAAGTAGGAGAAACAAGATCCAGTGATGCATTGAAGGAAAAAATATTCATATATAGGATAAGGAAAATACACTTACAATTTCAAATGAAAATAAATAACTATGAACAAACATATAATACTAGATATGATAAACACAAGTTCGGAAATATTATCTAAGTAGGAGATGGAGTTTTCTTACACCTTAATAGTGAAAGGTTACAAGGATTGGGGAATAAAATCAAATCCCTAATGTATTGGTCTTTTAACATATTGGAGAAGATAGGAAACAATGTGTTGGTGTATATATATGCTTAGTATATTGCACTCATTTATATGTCAATCAGAGATTCGAAATCAAAAGAGTTGTTACACCATATGTGCCAAAACCAAGTAATCTATCTATGTCTATTGTATATAGCTCAATCAATAAATAATTAATAACATAACACTCTGTTTTGGAATATATGAATACTTCACACAACTTCGAACTCAAAAGATAAAGCTTATAACAAAACTCTCAAAAAAACACTCAATTGAAAAGGCTCTTGTTTAAATAACAAGTTTGTTCATTATAGGCTTATGAAATGCAAAGATGAACTAAGATCTTTCTTCTTGTAGCAATTGAAATAGAAATCAGCACTTCACTTTATTCACTCTTAGAAAGAAACCAATCATAACCCTATCAATTCTAATCAAACCTTATTTAATATAGGAAACAATCAATATGATTGAGAGACTTCATTACACGGAACATGAAGGTGAGAGATGAATTCTTATGATTCCTATAACTACTAAGAACATTACAATCATAAATTCAAAATAATAACAATTGCATATTTAACAATCCCACACATCTATCCAACTCTTGCTAACTAAATATCAATCTGCAGAAATGGAGATGGAATTATCTACTCTGCTCAATGTATAACCATTCACTCACACTGATTCAAAATCAAATAAATCGGTACTACATATTTAGAAATTTTATGCCTTTAAAATTATTTGCAACACTCAACTATTAAGTTTTCACACTTACACAATTAACTCACAACACACAAAGACATGTATAGGGAGGCTTACCTTGGTTGGGGTGGTGGGCCCTTGCTGAACCAACAAGGTACCTCTAAAGAAATTGGAGACTAAAACACTTTACTCATACTCATGAATTTACACAAACTAGCATTTGCATTCCTTCAATTGATCGAGTAAATCAGAAGTTCAACATTTCATTTTCCAGCATAACAATGTGTATCATTCTCTACTTGCTTATTTTTTATTATCTACACAACAATCCTTTTATAGCAGGTTAGCCGTTATAACCAAGGTCTAAGGATAATTATCAAATGTTTTCAAAATGTTACAATTGGTGATTCATATCATATCTCAACGGATGGACTTCATTCTCATGACACAAAGTGCATGAGTTATGAAGTATATCATGATATCCAAACTATATAAGGATACTTCCATCCAACTAACTTCTTGGAATAACCACCAGCATACTTGTTCAACACGTCAATCCTGTAGACAGGGGTTTAGTACCGGACTAGCATAGTCATAAATTTGGGTACCGGACCAGCACAATGGTGGTACCAGATGGAGATGGTACTGGAAGAGGCATAAATATGGTACCAGAAGAGGTGCAGAGTAGTGGTACTAGATCACAGTAGAGTACTAGATCAGGATGAGTATTGGTACTGGATTAGGTGGAGTACTGGATCAGGCAGGGTACCAGACCAGGTGGAGTACCAGATCAGGTAGAGTACTGGATCAAGCAGTTGTTGTAGTAACGGACTATCGGTTGTACCGGATAGAGATGATTATTTAACAGTCAAAGTATTTAGGATCATAATAATCAACCATTTAATTCCAATTTAATAACAAAAAAAAACAAATCATGTCTTAACATAGGTTACCTCTCTATGCACATGGACAATGTCAAAAAGTAGGTTTGTGGAGGAAATGGTCAATCATATACGCATATCATAGGTAAAATAGACTTAGATAGAGTATAATATAGGATAATAGAAGTGTCAAAATGGAGACTCAACATTTTCCCCATGCTAAAGTCATTGCATGTCCTCATGCAACAATGTCAAAACTGATAGTCAAATCTTTGCAAAACTAAACCATCTCCCATCCTGTTTGAACATCATTTATCTGGCTGTAGGATGTTGAGACCAGGAGCTTCTCTCATAAGTTCCTTCTTAATCACCCTGGTGTATTGGATCAAACGTAAAACTTTGTTGAGTTTAGCAGAGACCTCTTCTTGTGCATCCTGTAACCTTAGGTTATATTCTTTCAATTGTGCATTTTTTTCCTTAATATATTAAGATTTGTCTTAAGTCATTTGTATGGAACGAGATTGGATAATGGGATTATGATGTTTCTTCACCATATAAACATAAAGAATGAAATTGGTCTTGTTAGATATATAATTACCTCGTACTCTCAACATTTCGGGTTTATAGGAATGATTTATTCACGAGGAGATGTATATGAGGGCTTGCAGAAGTCATGGTAGGGAGCATGAAATAATTGAGAGTATCCACATGTTTAATACATAATTATTCTAATTCCTTAATAAAACAAAAAAATGTTGATTTTATACCTCCTATTACTTGAAGCATTTATATCGAGCAACAAAAAAATTTGAGTATAGGATAAGGACTACCAACACCTCATTACTAGTACTGGATTGCAACTTAGTACTGGACCACTACTTAGTGTTGGACCATTCCAAAGAGTTGTTGTAGTACTGGACCAACACAAACCTTCTCCTTTAGTACCGGATGAACACACGGGTGAATTTGTTGCAGTACCGGATCAACGCAGAGTTTTTCCCAGCAGCAGAATAACACAGGCCTTCTCCTTCAGTACCAGATGAGCATAGATGTGAACATCATTTGCAGTACCGAATCCACATAGAATTTTTCCCAGTAATGGAATAGCACATGCATTCTCCCACAGTACCGGATGAGCAAAAAACTTCTCCCACAGTACCAGATGAGAACAGAGGCGAACATTTTTGCAGCACCAGAATAGCACAGAGATGTTATCGAGTACCGAATCACCACAAAATTTTATTCCATTACTCAATGAGAATTGGATAAGGTACCTGGTGGTGGTTTTCTATAGACTGGAACTTTGTAGGCTACACTTTGTAGAAATTGTTGGTGTTTTCTGATGCTATGGAAGAGAACATGTTATTTGATTCTACTGAAAGTCCATGTAGGTGAAACAAATATAAACACTTGATACAGGAACTCTGAATTTGCAGCGGAAGTGTCAGAAAATAAGGCAAAATACTTCAATGACTGGGCCCCAAGCTCTGTAATAATAAGGTACTCTGTTTCTTGGACAATCTCATGTTGAGATTCAAAATCCTCCTCTTTTTGCAACCAAGTTGATCAGTGCTCTTGTTTCCACTTCCTTTTTATTATAAATCTAATCCTAACTATTACTTTTCTGTGGATTTTTCTTGAGCCCAGATGAGTTAATGATCTTCAATGTTTTCAGTTTTAAGGAGTCTGAAAAAATTAAAAAAAATTCCATCTACTGTCCCATGGATTTTTCTCGAGCTCGAGCTAGTTCCTGCTCGCCGGTGTTTTCAGTTTTTAGGAGTCTGAAAAACTTAAAAAAAACTCCATCTACTATCACATGGATTTTTCTCGAGCCCAGGCCAGTTCCTACTCACTGGTGTTTTCAATTTTTAGGAGTCTGAAAAACTTAAAGAAAACTCCATTTGGCTTCTTTTCCAAAAATGATCTACCAGGGCTAGATAAAGGGTAGACCTACACCTGGCAGATGTCCTCCTTATTCATTTATCTACATGACAACACAATCAACTTTTTGTTTTTTGTTAGTAACAACAAAAATTCTATCTAATGACACACTTATTTACAAATATGTACAAAG
This sequence comes from Picea sitchensis, assembly GCA_010110895.2. Taxonomy (NCBI): domain Eukaryota; kingdom Viridiplantae; phylum Streptophyta; class Pinopsida; order Pinales; family Pinaceae; genus Picea; species Picea sitchensis. Next base: position 17,225 of record SNQJ01S0016694.1, read on the forward strand.
CCAAATTAATTCACACAACAAACTTACTGTGGTGGATAAGTAGGAGGATAAATCCCCTTTCTTACCAGTTGCATTTCAGAATTTTGAAGAACGTGTCTGACAAAGTCTTCTTTGGTTAGAGGCTTATGATAAACCTTTAATCGATGTCCATTCACGACAAAGGAGGTCTGATTCTCATCAATAGTCTTTATCTTAACTGAACCATTGTCATAAACTGTATCAACTTCATATTTTCCCAACCATCTAGTAGACAATTTAACTTTAAAATTCTTGAACCTACTATTATACAATAGGGCCCAATCACCTGAATGGAAATACTTCTTCTTGATGTACTTGTCATGCCATTTAGTCCTTTGTTATTTTATAAGGGTGGTTCTTTGAAGAGAATCTTGTATGATCTCATCAAGATCATTCAACTGTAATATCCTCTGTTTTTTAGCCTCATCCAAATCCATCCCTAGTTGCATGGGAGTCTTGAAGGTTTTCACTTGAAATTCTATGGGAAGCAACACCTGCTTCCCATATACCAAATCATAAGGTATATGGCCTGTTGTGTTTCTCCAAGCTATCATATAGGCCCATAAAGCCTCAAGAAACCTATCAACCCAGTCTTTGTGATGTAGCTGAACAATCTTGGTGAGAATAGCTTCTATCACATTGTTAGTTGATTCCACCTTCCCATTTGCTTGAGGGTGATAGGGTGAAGATTTTCTATGTTTTATTTTATACTGTTTAGTAAGAGATTTCACCAAATTGGAGGTGAATTGGGTTCCTTGGTCAATTACTATTTCTTGAGGCACACCAAAGTGAGTAAATATTTCTTCAAAAATAAAATCTACAACAGATTGTTCATTAGCAGAATATAAATCTTTAGTTTCCACCCATTTGGGCATATAATATGTGTATACCAAGATGTACTTCTTCCTTCGAGACATAGGGTTAATGGGTCCTACAAAATCCAAAGCCCATTTTTCAAAAGGTTCAATTACTACCTGAGCTTGGAGATGCATCTCATCAACTGCAATAGGTTTTCCCATCCTTTGACAATCATCACAGCTGGCGACATACTTCTTTGCATCCTTGAAAATAGTTGGACAATAATAGTCGGACTATAAGATCTCGTATGTTTCTCTTTTATCAAAAAAATGCCCCCCACATGGATCATCATGATAGTATTTTAAGATTTCATGCATCGCATCCTCCCGGACACACCTTCTGATCACCAAATCAGGCCGAGTTCGGTATAAACAATCATCATGCCACATGTAATTGACACTTAACTGATAATTCTTTGTTTTTCTCAGGAGGACAGATTCTGAGGTAGCTTTTCTGTTACAAGACAATTGGATACATCTGCATACCAAGGAATGTAAGTAGAAATAGAAAATAGATTCTCATCTGGAAAATCGTCATCTACTGGTGTATTATCACCTGTATGAATGAGTCTAGACAAAAAATCAACAACTAAATTATCTTTGCCAGGTCTATCAATAATGGTGATATTGAATTCTTGCAGTAATGATAGCCATCTGGTCACTATAGCATTTGTAATAGGTTTGTTCATCAAAAATATGATGGCTAAATGGTTTGTATGTACAAAAACTTCATACCCTATTATGTAGTGTCTAAATTTATTAATGGCATGTACTACTGACAATAATTCATTTTCAATGAAAGTGTAGTTTACTTCAGTAGGTGAAATATTATTGCTGACAAATTATATAGCATATGGAATCTGGCCTTCCCTTTGTCCTAAAACAACCCCCAAAGCTGTATCTGAGGCATCTGTGCAGATATGAAAAGGAAGAGACCGGGTTGGTCCTCTTAAAATAGGGGCACTTGAAAGCTTTGTTTTTAAAATTTCAAAAGAAATTTAACATTGTTCATTCCAAAAAAATTCAACCTCTTTTTCTAACAGTTTGAACAATGGGGCAGCCAGGTTTGTAAAATTTTGAATGAATCTCCTATAGTAACCAACATTTCCTAAAAATCTTCTGACTTCTTTCTGTGAGCTAGGGATTTTGATTTGAGAAATGATGTTAATATTGGCAGGGTCTACCCTTATTCCAATATCAAAGATGTGATGACTCAAAACAATTCCCTCATTGAGCATCATTGTAGATTTTTCATGACTGAGGGAAAGGTTGGTTTCTTTACACCTAATCAATACTTTCTCCAAATTGTCCAATGCTTGCTGGAAATCATCCCCATATACTGTGAAGTCATCCATGTATACTTCTACATAGTCATGGGTCAAATCAGAGAAAATGGCCAAGACAACCCTTTGAAAGGTAGCAGGGGCATTACACAAACCAAAAGGAAGAACCCTATAAGCATAGGTACCCCATGGGAAAGTAAATGTGGTTTTGTCCTGATCTTCTGGTGAAATTTGGATCTGATTGTAACCACTAAACCATCCAAGAAAGAAAAATACCTCTTCCTAGACAAAGTGTCCAAGACCTGGTCTATCAAAGGAAAAGCAAAGTAATCCTTGTAGATAGCCTTCTTCAATTCTCGAAATTCCACACAAATCCTCCATTTACCATTTTTATTAGGGACAATAACTAATGGGGATACCCACTTGCTATCTGATATAGGGTAAATAAAATTGGCACGCATGAGTTTTTGGAGTTCTTCTTTCACTATGTATTTTAAGGCTAGATTCATTCTTCTTCGGGGTTGCCTAACCAGTCTAATTTGGTCATTATTGTAAATGTGATGCATACAGGTGTCTGGGTGAATCCATTTCATGTCAGAGTATTCCCATGCAAAATCACCATATTGTCCCTGAATCATTTGAATCAATTTTTGTTGCTGGTCTATTTCTAAACTAACATTGATATACACGAATTTTCCAGGGATGATTTCAACAGCCTGTACAGCTGATTCTTTCCTTTTATCTACTTGTGAAAGGGTGGCTATTGTATAGGTGGAGGGGTGCCATATTTCTTGGAATTCAGAGTTGAAGATATGTGTGTATTCAGGAAAATATTGAGGGTATTCAATGCATTTTGTATCAACCAAAAATAGGCTTGATATTTGTTCTTCATTTTTCTTTTTAACTCCTTTTAATTGTTCGAGTGTTAACAAGGGCCGAGTACATTCCTCCTCCCCATAGGGATTCTCCAACCAGAGAGGAACTTCAGTGGATGGTTGGGCAGGAGGAAAAAGAATGAGTTTTTGAATTTGGGTGCCATTGGAAATTGTCATCTCTCCAGACCAACAACTAATCACTACTACATATTGAAAGATTTGTGATGACTACTTGCGACGAAAGTACTCTTTCATCGCAACATGCAAGAGAAAAAGTTGAATTTTTCTAAATCCACCCCATATTTGTCGCTATCTCGATGCATGTAATTTGAATAAATTAATGTGGTGAATGTTTTTCGCATGAGCGACACACCTATTTTGTTAAAGTTAATATGGTCAACATTCGTCGCAAGAGCGACGATTGACCTAATGTTAAAATTGACCGTTAAAAATGACAAATAAATAGGTAAAAAAAAGAAATATTTTTAGGTCACGGTCGTTGCAATTGCGATGATCATGATCGAAAATTGGACTATAAATATTTGAAAATTTAAAGATGTTGCGACAATATTGCTATATCAACGATGGTTCCAAAAGGGTATTTTTGTGTAGAATAATTTCGCAGAATGTTGTTAGAGGTGGGGAAAAAATTAAATCAGGCGATGGTAGATGTTATTGCCCTTGTAAAAAATCTTGCCTCAGACGTCCCGTAATAATTTTATTAGCAACAACTACAAAACATTGTAGGAAATATGGGCACATTGATGGCGGATCGAATGAATATCGTCCCATGGTAATTAGCTATATATTCATTATCTTTTTTTATTTTGTCAATTTTATATAAAATTATATGTATATATGTATATATATTGTTTGAATGTTTGTTATAGTATACACTAATTTTTCATGATTGTTTCTAATTATAAAGTAAGTGTTGCCCTCTAACTTTCCGCAGAATATTGCACCAAGTATTAGTAGAAATGATGTTGTACAAGCTAAGAAACATCATCATGAACAAG
>SNQJ01S0016694.1:60138-86000 GCA_010110895.2 Picea sitchensis
GATACCATATGTTAAGAATGAAATATCAATATAGCATAGAAAAACCTCAGAATAAGTACTCAACACCTTGAAAAAGAGATAAATTTAGACAATAAGCCTCTTCGAGGGGGCAGCCTCCTTATGACCACAAAAATGTACAGTTACAAGATGATTCCAAATGAAAATGTCTCCTTGGTATATATAGGAGACTAGGAGGTATAATTACAAATGATGGACTAAAGCCGACATAAATAAAATAACATTACTAAGGTAATATTCCCCAATTAAGGGGTAATGATCCATTATTTAGGGCTTAATAGGGGTATCCTCCTTTAGGTCTGTGTTTGAACTGCTTGTCTTCCTTGTACCACTTGTGGCACAATTATTTATTAGTGTGTTTGAATTCAACAAGCAGATTGTTTTCTAGCTTCTTCATTCCTTTCTCAAGATGATAATATTTTGCTAAGTATGAAGGATGGAAATATGTTATTGGCTCCGCTCTAGCATTGCAAATGTGTCTGTTTACCAGTATATATGCTTTAGGATCTAGGAGATTGTGTCGATGTATGCAAAAATGGTAGCTCGGGCCATGAATTAAGTATCCATGATTTTCTGATGTTTTTGAAGACTCTCAAGTCATCCTGATCCTCAATGGTAGTGACATACTTTTTATTCTTGAAAATTTGGTATACTTCACCTCACTTGAGTGTTTCTCCTTTTTCTAGGATACCAATGATGTCATCATAAATGTGACTCACTATCTCTCATTTATCCTCAATTTATTTTACACTGCCAGAAGCTTCAATGGTGGTTGTCTTGCTAGCCACCTTCTTTTTGGGAGACATGTTTGTACCTACAAAGTGATAAATGGATACAATGTGAGAAAAATCATAAATATCATATGCATTTATAATGATTTTTTTTAAGCCTCTTAGAATCCATACTTGAGGAATCATTGGTGTTAATGTTGGGTGGAGAGTCGACATCTGAAGACAAGAGAATAATGGTGGGATGGTGAATAACCTGGTGAAGGTTTGGGGGGGGGAGACTTTAGAAAGAAAAATCAGAGGCTTTGAATTTAACTCCTTCGATGCAAATTGAAGGAATTGTTAACAGGTTCTCTGATATTAATTGATGAAGTTCATGTCAAAGAATCCAAAATTCATTGGGAGAGTTGGTTTGAAAGGATTTGATGTGTTATCGACCTAGTTAATGTTGAATCCTTTGATGAAAATTGGAGGAGTTAATGGAAAGTGCTCCAATGTACATCACCAAGGTTAGCTCAAAGTTTTTCAATGTATTATCAAATAGGTTTTGTGTAACTCCTCCGATGTGATAAGAGAAGTTAAGTGAAAGGACTCTGAAATACATAGTAGCATAGGATTTTAGGTCATTTTCTCACAGGAAAAATTGAACCCGTCGAAAGGTATTGTTCCAAGTGTTACTGTGAAGCTTGATCTAAGCCAACATCGAGGTCCTTAGTCAAAGGGATTTGGATTTGAGCCTATAGTATGTGGTAGGGATGAATTTAGATTGAAAAGTTTTCTAGAAATGTTGTTGGCTTCAACGTCGTCAGACAGTGGTAGGGGAGGCAGAATGATTTAGGTTTAGGAAAAGGTGGTAATCGGAAAAAAAGTAAGGGAAGGAATAGGGTTATAGTGGGGTGGTATATGGAGGGGACAGTAGTAGAGGTTGCGGGGAGGAAAACCTTGGATTCCCAATTTGATAATATATATATCATACCTTAGAGAATAACAAAATCCTAACCCTAGATTGCAAACAATGCATTGGGGCTTACCTGGAAGTCTTCCACCATGTGGAAGATCGTGAGAGGTTGAGTAATGAGAGAATGAGGGCTTGGCATGCTCTTTTCTTGAGATCCACCTTCCTCTCACTATCACTCAAATGAAAAATAAAAACGAGTATCGATGGTATATTTATGAACTTTGGTGTTAGCGCATTAAATGTGGGTGACCGACTTTAAAATAAGAGGAGATGAAGGAAAGTCCTCTAATGTACATCAGAGGACTTCATGGAAATTCCTCTGATGTACATAGAAGAAACTAAAACAAAGTATTTCGATTTTCCAAAGTAGATGGAGGTAATTCCTCTGATGACATTGAAGGAGTTTATGTTAACTCCTCTGATGACATCGAAGGAGTTTAAAGAAACTTGAGAGACAAAGGCCCGCTGAAGCGAGATGTGTTAAATCAAAAGGGTACATCGACGGAGTTGGGAGGAATTCCTTTGATGTACATTAGAGGGATTGAGGGTAACTCCTTCGATGTATATCAGAGGAGTTTCATTTAAGTTTTCCAAAAAAGAAACAATCATTTTTTTCAAAGAATGTTTTCCAACTGTCTTTTCTTTCTGAGAGAAATAGATTGAAGTAAGGGGAACAAGAAGGGTGTGATTTTAGAGATAAGAAAAGAGGTTGTTATAGGAGGATTTATCAATTCAAAAATAAAAGGGAATCCATTTGTAAAAGGAAATTACAAATGAAATACAAGGGAAATGGAGGGTTGTAGTGCCTCACACAACAAATGGTGACACATTGGGTGAAGCCTTGAATCTTTCTAAGATGATATCCACACATATTTATGGGGAAGGACATGTTATCATGTACATACCAAGAGAGAAATAATAGGTCCCATAGATAAAATTATGACGAAATAGAGTTTGGACAATACTAAGAAGAGGTTAGGACCATACCTTAGACCAAATTTCCTTTCACTGATTTTTTATTCATATAATAAATGACCTAAGGGGAGGTGTAGGGAGTATTATGGAAAATGAAACATMAAAAATGTTGAGAATGAAATTTATGGTGCATGTATATGGTGTTTCTCTACTGCCAATGAGCATCCATAGCCCCAACAGAGTCACAAGACTTKCTCTKCTKCTAGCGAGCRTCCATAGCCACGACAAAGTCACCCTGGTGTCACATAACTTGCTCCATTTCTAGCTAGTGTCCATAGCCCCAACATAGATACTTGAATGTCCCATGTGATATATAATACCTCTCCCAAATCCTTTACCTTTTTATAAAATTTGTTTCTATTTTGTTTAGAGAGATGTGGACGGGGGGATTCCAGTTATCCTTTAAATGAACTATGGATGACACCTATGATAGTGAGATTTTCTAACTTGATTATAGATGAGTGAAATCCTTGAGTGATGGTATTTGGAATGTTGCATACATATTTCCCAAATCATTTTCTTTTCGTTCACACAATATAACGATCTGTTCTTAGGTAAAGTTCCATGGTTCTCTCTTTCGTCGTACTATTCTTATATATTGATGAGTTATATTCCTCTACTAGATATGACTTGGGATAGTGCATAACAAAGGTTATGAGATTAGGATGATATGTGAATGGAAACCAGATCATATAATTATCAGGCCATTGACACCAGATGTGTTACGATTTAGGTGCATGACGAAGACTAAGCTATCAGAAACTCAAGAAACCAAGACGGAAGTTTTCGAGAAGAAAAACAATAATCTGAAAATCAAACAAGCTATAACATGTTGGAAAACGAATAGTAAATAAAGAAAAATATGAGTGAGAAACAAAAAGTGAAAACCAGAAATCTATTTATGTACAAAGGACCAACCTCCTCGAAGGATAGTTGATGTAGTGCTTAAGAATCTGGCCTTTAACGGGGAGAGGATCAACTTCCCCTTGAATATTTTGTAACTAAAAGGTACCTTGGCCAATATTCTCTTTGATAACATAAGGCCTAAGCCATAATTTTTGGAATTTCGAATGTTTCCATTTATCTTCATGTGGCTTGTCCCATTTGAGGACTAAATCCCCAACTTGGAATTATTTCTCAATACCATATTTCTTATAAAACCAACGTTTTACTGTCTGTTGATGAGTTTCAAACTTTCCTTTATCTTTGGCACAACTATCTTCTAATATCAACAAGGTATTGATATGTCGTTGAATGACGGGGCATTCTCTTCCTTGAGACTGTTGGGTGAGTTGTAGGGTAGGAAGGTATATATTCGAGGGTAAAATGACTTCTTTCCTATAAACAAGGAAATACAAGGAATTCCCTAAGGATGCCTTAGGAGTGACACGATCATCCCAAAGGGAATTTGATATGGAATTTTTCCAATTTCTCTAGTGATCGACCACGGTTTGTTTGAGGATTCAGATTATRTTTTTGTTTGTGGATTCAACCAAGGCATTACCCTGAGGATAATAGTTGGTTGAGTACATCAAARTAATCCCCTTCTATAAGGAGAACTCAGATAATTTTAAAGATGAAAAATAAGTTGTGTTATCAAACACTCGAGAGTTATGAACTCYGAACCTTGTGATGATGTATTGTTCAATAAAATTAATCACTACCTCCTCATTTACTTTGATCAACGATATTTCTTCAATGCAACGTGTAAAATAGTCGGTACCAGTTAGAATGTACATGTGTTGCTTGGAGGAATGGGGGTTAATATCACCAATGATGTCTATCCCCCACTGTTCAAAGGGTTTTTCAATAGAAACAAGATGAAGAGGAATGGAAACTTTGTGTTCTCTTCCTACAACTTTATGGCATGCTTCACAACTTCATGAATATGCATGGGCATATTTAAAAAGTGTGGGACAATAATATCCATATCTTAACACTTTGTGAGTTGTTCTATCTCCTAAAAAATTTCCTATGACTGGTCCATCATGCATGTATTTCATAACCATATCAACTTCTTAGTTTTCGAGGCACCAGAGTAACACTCCATCATAGTTCTTTCTAAACAGGATGCCATGTAACAACTGATATTGTAGGGATTTCAATCGAAGTGATTTATTGTGCTTGGACTTAAGGTAGTATGGGGTTGTGCCATTTTTCAAGTAATATTTGAGATCGTAATAATATTATCCCTCAATATATGGAATGTATGGAAATTGTTGTGTATACATCATTGATTCCTCTTTCCATCCATCCTCTTATTGATATTCTTCACCGGTGTCTTGTGTTACTAGTTTGCAAATGCCTTGACCCTTCATGTTATTGGATGGTTTAAAATCCAAGTCATATTCTTGTAAGTACATCATCCAATTTCCTCATTGCTCTCCCAAATATCTTTGAATGAAAAGAGATCTGACCTCTGGGTGAGGGATGATAAATTTTGTGCGATTTTTCAGAATATAAGGTATGAACTATTTGATAGCTTTATGGAAAACAAAATATTTATTTTCCACTAGTGGGTAGTTCAACTCAACACCTTGTAGTCCACTACTCATCAATGCAATGAGATATTCGTCTCTTTTCTCATCCTTCTGTGTGAGCACTACTACGAGGGAGTGATTAGACGTGAAAGTGCATAGTAAGAAATCCTTGGTAAAATATAGACTTCGTAGAGATGGGGCAGTGACTATGATGGATTTGATATTATCAAATGCTTCCTTATCCACAGGCGCCCATTTAAACTAAACATCTTTATTGATCATTCTTTGAAGCAACTTAATAATTTCATCAAAATATGGAATGAATCTCCTCACAAAATTGGTTCTGCCAAAGAATCATTACATTCATTTCTTACTATGCGGTGGAGGGATTTATAGAATGGATTTTTTCCTTTCTGGATACACCGAAATTTGATCTTTAGAGATCACAATCCCCAATAGTATGCCTTCTGAAACAACAAACACAGTTTTCTTGGGATTCAAAGAAATCCCATATTTTCTACATCATTCAAATATCTGTTTYAGGTGCCTTGGGTGATATTCTTTCTTTTTCAAGTAAATAGTGACATCGTYGAGGTAAACCACGACACTTTGAATGATTAAATATTGAAAAATGATATCCATTTCCCTTTGAAAACTAGATCKTGTATTCATTAAACCAAAGGCCATTCTCCTGTATTTATATGTCCCCCACTTGGTCCAAAAAGTGGTCTTTAATCGACTGGGTTCTTCTATGAGAACTTGGTTGTATCCTGAAAACCTATCTACTAAAGAAAACAACTCAAATCYAGAGACAAGTTGCAATATTTGATCCATTGGGGGGATGATATAATTTTCTTTGTCGAAAGCACGATTCAAATTCCATAAATCTATGCAAATTCTGATTTCTCTAGAATTCTTCCTCACAAGAACCATGTTACAAACCCAAGTTGAATGTGAAACTTTGAAGATGATTCAGGAATATAATGGATACTTTAATTCTTTTTAGATAAGAGGTTTGAGATTTGGGTGTATTTTTCTAATATTTTGTTGGAATGGCTTGACACCCTCCTTAATGCGAATCACATGTTGTATTATTCAGGTATCATAAGTTTTTAGATTGTCATACGTCCAAGCAAAAACATCTCAATATCTCTTAAAGAACTCTATGATTGTGTGTTTTTCTTCCTCTGAACAATAGGTGCCTCGATTTACATATTTGGGTAGTTCAGGTGTTCCATGATTGACCAGGAAATGCATCATGGTCGAGCTATTGGTTTTCGGTTTGGTGGGCCTCCTAAACGTAGATTAAAAATCAAATAATTTTTCAAGCATCAAAACATTGTTCGAGACACAATTTAGCTTTGTTTTCTTCATCCTGATCAATTTGTATTTCTTGCTGATGTGCTTCATCAACAATCACCGCATCTTGGAAAGTTCTTGAAGTAGTGAGAAAGTTGATAATTTGAGTGTCACCATATAATACTCACCAATTTGTGATGTTGTCTAGTATGGAGGGCTTGAAAACCATTTCAACCAAAAAAACATCATCAAGGGGAATGAACCTAGATGTGGAATTTGCCAATATATCTGCATCTACATTTTGATTGCAAGCTATAGAAGTAATGTTGAACGTGCCAAAAGAGTAAATTATATTACATACCTCTTGTTGATATTATTTTATATGCAGGGATAGGAAATGAATGGTACTTCTTACCTGTCAAACAATTATTTTAGAGTCACAAAACACCTTGAGATACTTCACCTTGAGATCGATGTCCTTTTTCAAAACTTGAACAAAGGATTCGTATTCCACAGTGTTGTTAGTGCATTCAAATTCTAGGCATTAGGATATCAGTGTTTTACCTTGTCCAAGGTCGATCAGGGCACATCCCTCTTTGACTCCTTCTTGTGTATTAGAGCCATCAAAGAACATATACCACATGTGTTAGGAACCAAATAGCATAATAGCATAAAAAAACCTCATAATAAGTACTCAACGCCTTGAAAAAGAGAGAATTTTAGATAATAAGCCTCTTTGAGTGGGGAACCTCCTTATACACCATGTAAATTTACAAATACAAGATGATTCCAAATGAAAAGGTCTCCTTGGTATATATAGGATACTAGGAGGTACAATTACAACTAATGTGCCTAAGTTGACATAAATAAAATAACATTGCTAATGTAATATTCCCTAATTAAGGGGTAATGTTCAACTATTTAGGGCATAACATGCCCCTCCCCTTCAGACAAGTGTTGTCGATAATGCTTTAGTAATTCAGGATGATTTTGTATAAAAGACTCATCTTCCCAAGTGGAATCTTCAGTAGGTAGTTTCCTCCACTTAATGAGATACTCTGAAATGGATCTATTCCTCAGCTGGCGAATTCTTATTTCAGTGATAGCTTCAGGATCCAATATGATTTTCCCTTCTTGATCAAGTTCTGGAGTTATAGTTTGAACTAGGATCTTGTCACCTATAACTTTATTTAAGCATGAAACATGGGAAACTGGGTGAACTTACGAATATGTAGACAACTCCAATTTGTATGCCATAGTACCAATCTCTTGCAACACCTTATAAGGGCGGTCGTAATTTGGTGATAGTTTATTATCCTTCTTAGCTTGCTTGAGGGACATATGTTTGTATTTTTGTAGTCTTAAAAATATCCAATACCCTACTTCAAAACTTATTTCACTACGATGATGATATGCTTGTTGTTTCATGCGATTTTGTGCCATGGTTAGGTTGTTCTTTAAGAGTTGGAGAACTTATTGTTGATGATCGATGTGATCTTCCAGTGCTTGAACCTTAGATTTTTCTTTTAGAGAAGAATTGATGGAAGGTGGATGGTATCCATAGAGTTCCATAAATGGTGTCATTTTTGTTGCAGTATGAAAGGAAGTGTTATACCACCATTATTCCAAGGGAAACCATTTGAACCATTGTGTTTTTTTATTAGAGACAAAGTAATGAGGATGATAAGGTGAGCTATGAGCCAATTGAATACCCAAACAGGAAAATAATTTTTTCCAAAAATGTCCAGTGAAGATGGGATATCTGTCACTTATAATAATCTTTGGGCTTCCATGTAGCTTTTGAACTGCCTCCATGAATGCGGTGGAAACTGTACTAGCTTTGAAAGGATGAGAAAGTGCACAAAAGTGTGCGTACTTGGTTAGTATATCAAAAATCACCATGAGGACACTCTTTCCTTCAGACTTTGGTAACCTTGTGATGAAATCCATGGAAACCTCCTCCCAATGTTGACTTGGGATGCATAATGGTTGTAAAATACCTGGGGTCTCAATTGTTTCCACCTTATTTTGTTGGAAAACCAAACATTCTTCCACAAACCTTTTAACTTCAGTTTTAAGGAAATCCCAAAAAAATCCTTCTTGACCCTATGGTAGGTTTTCAAAAATCCTGAGTGCCCTCCTACTGGAGAGGTGTGCAATTCCAAAATTACCTTTTGTTCAAGTTGGGATTTCTTACATAAATATAAGTTATATTTGTACCATAGTGAATCATTTTTTGGGATTTCTTACATAAATATAAGTTATATTTGTACCATAGTGAATCATTTTTCCATGTAAATGTATCCATGCATAGAATCTCCCACCCTCGGGGAATGAGAGTCCACACTTTTTTTCCTCATTCTTCCATTAATCCCTTGATTCTATTAATATCCACCATTTGGATGATCAAGATAGCACGTAGAAAGGCCCTCAACATCTTCATCCTTTCTTGAGAGTGCATCCTCACACAACATTTTTCTCTTCCCCTTTTTATAAATGATTTCAAAATCATAACCCAAACATCTTGGGTCATCCATTTTGTTGTTATTATGAAGATAGTCTTTGTTCCAAGAAGCAAATTTAAGACTATCATGATTTGTTTTCGACTCTGAAGTGCCTACTTATTAGGTAAGGACACCATTTTATCAATGCATGTAGTATTTCCACCATTTCTTAAAAACCTTGAGTGGTTGACTTTCAAAAAACCATGGGCCTTCCTTCTTTCATTAAAAAAACACCAATTCCATTTCCCAGGCACCATCTCCACAATAAAGTGCTTTGTGAAGTCTTTGTGATCACTTAGCGAGCTTTTCAAATCACTTTAAGTTGTTCAAAATCTTGAGTTTCCTTTAGAGTCCATGAAAATGCATCCTTCTAGTTAATTAAAGTTGTGCTTCCTTATTCTGGCAATTTCAAAACATCACAGATAGTGTAACCTGTCAAACCCAAAAACTCTAGAATATTATTCAATGTTTTAGAATCAAGCAAAATCTTCATCACTGCCTTTATCGTAGCCGAAACAGGGGGTCTATCTGAAACCTCTATGAGATAACAGACCCACTGCTCTTCACCCCAAATAAAATTTGGATGGTTTGGCATAGTTGTTGTTCCTTTAGTAGTTGTTGTCTGCTAGTAGTTGTAGCATCTGTCAACATGTTTTGGCACATGATCCTCCCACTTTCTATAGATTAGCAGTCAAACAATTGTAATCTCTTCGAAAGAAGGGCTTGAAATGGAATTCACCAACCCTTGAATGTGGAAGGTGAATTCATAAGGCCAAAATGAATGAACAAAAATTCATAATGCCCTTCAAGAGTTCAAAATGTTGGTTTTAATATCTTCTTCCCTTCATTCTAATTCGATGATACCTTGAATGAAGATCCAACTTTTGGTGAATAGCTTTCCTAGTGTAGTTCATCTAACAATTCATCAATGATGATAATCGGAAACCTATTTAATAGTGATCTTGTTGAGCTCTCATATAATGGACACATACACCATGAACCCTCTTTATTGAGTACCATTAACACCAAATAAGCAGAGTGTAGTAGGTCTAATAATGCTACTTCAACATTTATTCAACTGCTCAAATTCAAAGTGCTTCTAGGTATATAGATCTATCTGAAGTGTTAGTAGGAACACTCCTGTGAATTAGTGTGAATAGCATGATCATGATTTCGAATGGGTGTAAGACCTTTGGGAATATATTCAAATAATTTGGGATGATTATCAATGGATCCCTTTGAGATCTAGGGGAATAAATGTTTAGATGTTTCAACATCTAGTGATCATAGTTGTATAATTACACCTAATGCCCTTTTCTCAATAAATACCTTTGTCATGCCATTAGAGCTTAACACCCTACTGGGTTTCCTTGTGATACCCCTTAACTCATTTTCCTTTCCTTCCAATGAAAATTTCATGGAAATTTCTTCAAAAAATTAAAAATCCATTATTCCCAATTATTGCAACCATCCCCGCATTTCAGGATAACTAGATCATGTCCGAGGCCCCATGTGGCCCGGGATTGAGCACCGAGAGAAGGATTGACCCTGAGCATGGCCTTGGAGGCTCCATCTTTCTTCTTCTTCTTTATCAAACCCGCCCTCACTGAAGAATATCATCCTACCTCGGGTTGGAATTGCATCTGAGAAGACTCTTGCTCCATGAGGTAATACTCAGGCTGTGTATCAAGGTATGTGTCATGCTTGACTTCCATTATAACTTTCGATATATGCATCAGATTCCTTACTGACAACTTCTTGATCTTTACACTAACCTATACCACTTGACCATGGTTGGGGATTAACGGGGTGCCCTAGCAAGCTTGTGTATCCATAGGTTTTGGTTAACCAATTGGATTAGAAGAGACATCATCTCCACCATATTATCATTTGCACATCTTGTCTCCTATATCCATATTCCCACTCCCTAGTCCCCATTGGATGACCTATTTTGTAGGGTTACACTTTATCCGTGGGGAAGAAGGGGCTAAAGGCCCAAGAGGTAAAAGCAGCTTGTAAAAGAGTTACAGAAATAAAACCTGAGATTACCAGGGATCCTCGAAGGAAATAAAAGCTTCTCAGTAAGAAACAAGAGGGACCAAGAAAAATAATAAAACAAGACTCCCAGCTAAGAGGATGGGGGTCTCATCACGAATAACGACATGTTCATAGGTAGTCTGGGCAAGATGACATTGCCATCATTTGGTCTCCATGCCAGGGCAATGACCCTTTGTTGCATGGCCAAGGGAAATGGGGAGTCTCATCAATGAGCCTTATCATTTCTGTGAAAATACTCGGGGGTAACACTATCATACTCGGGTCACCACGCCAAGGGAGTGTCTTCTGGTTAGACCTTGAAATAAAGAAAGAATAAAGCAAGTAATAAAGGGCTTGAAAGAATTGCATCCATGATAGTGCACAACTCAATTGCCAAAGGCACCCATGGATAATATCACCCTGTCTTTCACTATGTCTAGGCATCCTTAGACCACACACTACACCATGTATTGGCTATTTTTGGCTTGGATGATAACCTTTGGGAACTTTCCTCTTCTCACTTTGATGTTGACCTAAATAGGTTTCACTCTGTTTCTTTCTTCACTTTGTATAGTAGGTCAATGTAAATTTCTCTCTTTGAGTTGTTAGATGATACAGAGTCCATGCATGCACTTGAGGAAATTAATGATGAAGGAGGATTGGTATTCTTTATGATCCGTAGGACCATTAATGAGCCCATGGAGGGTGAATACGTGCGTGACCATACCGGGACTGATGTGTACCTGTGGACCTATGACACATGGGAAGACGCCAGACCATGGGCTGGGGTGAGCCCACCGATGGTTGTTGGGACCCTCATCAGGGCAGAGATGGGATGTTGACTCCATCACATTTGCACGAGAGAAGAAGAAGGGATCGCCATCCGTAATCATCTTGGTTGTGCCTGTTCTCTGTAGAACACCTTGGCTGAGCCCAGCCCTAGGGGGTTGACCAATTGCAGGTGGAACACATCCCTCTGTTGACTAGGACGTCCTCCAGAGATCCTTGAAATCATCTCCAGTGTGTGGCATCTTTACAGGGCAGTTTGGCACGTGTGGAAGAGTTTGGAGGCCTAGAGAGGGCCAACGTTTGCCTTCTAGTGCTGAGTTTTTCCCTAAAAAGGGCCAAAATCTCCCTCAGAGGGGCTAGATGTTCTTCTTACTGCTCATTTAGGCTTTTATTTAGCAGTTAAATGTAAAAATAGTATGATTTTTAGTAGTCAGCCTTGTCGGCTGTTTTAATGACCTAATTTTTAAATTAAGGGTCATTGGATGATATAAATTGAGGATGTTTTCCCTCATTTTGGACATAACACAACTCACTCAGCAAGTGAGATCTGATTTTTAGAGACCTATTGGGGTTTTTGGCTGAAATAGTGAGGCACAACTTTTGAAGGAAGAGTTTTCTTGGCATTTATGGTGTTTCTTTGGAAGGAAGGTGTTAGAACTAAGGTTTGCTTGGATATTTCTTCATGAAATGTAAGTGTTTTTCCTGCAAAACTTATCTTTGAATGGTTGTAGTTTAAATCTCTTGCATATTGCTTATATATTGCTGAATCAAAACCCTAGGGGACAACCACACAAGTAGGTTGTTGTCTCATGTCCCCTGACAAAGAGACCTTAAACCATTGAATAATAAAATAGAGCCTAGCGTTAGCTACACTTCTTTTCTTCATTTTTTATGCTAGTTGTACTTTTTGAAGCTAAGAAGAGTGAGACGTCCTTAGCCTAGGCTTACTACACTAGGGCCGTACCATTCTAGGGTTTGTTGACAGACCTTGTTTTAGCAATGTCTCCCTCATCAAAACCTCTTGTCTTGGTTAAATTTTCCTTATTGTGCTAGTCGTTTGCCGCGAAAGAGGAGAGAGCACAAGGACTTGCCTTTGCAACACCAAGTGAATCTCTCTCTCTCTTAGGGTTTCTACTTTTAAGGCCCTGCTTTAGGAGGACCTTGAAAACCTACCCTCTAGTCCTTAGAAAACTTTTACCCTTCAAATCTTGCGTCCATCACGTATTTACTCCATTAACCCTTAGGCACTGATCCTTAGACTCTAGCATTGAAGTGATAGTGACTAAACAAACTTTCAAAACCTTATAAATTTGAAACCCTAACTAACAACTAACCCTAAAATTTGACGTCACCCTTTCATCTTGACGCAACAATCTATCATATGTGAGCAACTGAATGATGTTTAATGCATTGATTTGATTCAAGGATTGATTATACTCATTGAATGCTATATTGTTCTAGTATTTATTGACAAGTAACATTATATTGCCATTGCCATTATTGCAAACATTGACTTCGTCAATATTTACTGTTGTATTTGCTCATATATTAAACTTAGATAGTCATTGATTTATGAAGTATTAACCATTATTGCACGTACTAGTTTTATTGTTGTCTTGTCTCGAAAGAAGGTGCCTTCTCCTTGATTATACTTTATTGGACTATCTCTTTGGGCAGTAATTTGTGAAAGGGGAAATTAGCCTTAATCCTTTGAGCCTTTCCCTTTCAAACCCCAGATTGTCAGGGATGTCTCCCTTGGGCCTAGCCTCCCTAAATAGAAAGGAACTCCCCATTGTGGTGACATTGGGTGGGATAGGTCCCTATTACACCAGTTTGGCATTCTATTTTATAGCCTCTACTCCTAGCTACAAACTGTGCGATAATAGTAACCATTGGAATCCCAGTACGACATCAACACCACCCATGGGTATAGAAATCATTGGACTAGTCATTACATATTCCCCCATAGTATTAATGATCTTATTTCATTTTCCTAAGCAATTGATAGTTCCTCCATCTACAATCATTACTTGAAACTCTAGCACTAGATATATAAAGCAATTGAGAGCTTTGTATAATTTATAGTGAATGAAATTATGAGTAATACCAAAATCAATTAGGAATATTACCTTTTTATTTTTTATACGTCCTTCGATCTTGAGGGTTTGAGAAGCGCTAAATCCAGCCAATGCATTACATGATATCATGGGATTTAACTCTTTAGAATAAATCTCTTATACATTTTCATCTTGAGAGGGTTCTTCTTCTTCTTCTTCTTCTTCCTCTTCAAAATATATGTAGATTAATTTCTTCTCACCACACTTATGTCCCTTACTATACTTGTTGTCACAATTAAAGCATACACCTTTTGCTTTTCTTTCCTCCAATTGTTGAGATGTCAACCTTGTAGATTGAGGTGTTTTAGAAGAAGGAACATTATTCTCTCGATAGATGTTAGGAGTGGTCCTTCTTGTAGCCATAGCCATATTTTTACTTTCAACATTTCTTTCCACCCTGAATGCATTCTCCAATGATTTGGGTTCCCAAAGGTGAGCCTCAAGTTGAATGTTATCCTTTAAATTTCCTATGAATACATCAATTAGGTCCTCATATGGAATATCCATTACCTTTATATTCAATCTTTGGAATTTCTCAATGTGCTCCACAACTGAACCCTTTTGCTTGAGATTTATCAATTGGCCAAAGAAGGTATTGCTCCTTTTATCCTCATAGTGTGCTATCATTTATTCCGTGAAATTTTTCCAAGTGACAAGTGATTTGCGAGAACAAAGCCTTCGATACCACACAAATTGATTGGGTTCTAAATATAAAGAAACAATTCATGCCTTTTTTGAATGTGGCATGTCATGTAGATCAAAGAACTACTCCATATAAAGTATCCATGTGATTGGATCCTTGCCATCAAACTTCCTCATATCGATCTTAGGAAAGTGGTTGGTCTTCAACCCAAAGTTGGAGTTTCACCAGTCTTGATTCATCTTCCTCATGTCCTCATCATGAATTTCATGCGATACATTTTCACTTTCAGATGGCCTCTCTATTAAGAAATTTTCCAATCCTTCCATGATCTCCCTTTTTAAGCCATCCATCTTAGTATCCATTATTTCCTCCAAGTTAGCTTTAGTTGAATCCATCATCCCTTGTAGTTCATCTTTTGTTACTGTCTTCTTTTGTAAATCATTTATGTCCCTTCACATTTCTTCACCTTCATCAAGAGTCCAAGTAGGACTGTCTAGAGGATTATTTGGTGTAGAACTTACCTTTTTTGGTGGCATGTTGGCCAAGTCTCACTTTTAAGCCTTGATTTCGAGGTGGTTCTTCTAGACGATCTTTCTTCTGTTGTATCTCTAAAATTTCAGCCCTTCTGGGTCTAAAAATTTATTTTTGTAGTTCTCTTATATGTCTTCTCTACAATTCCACAGGATTGATCAAAATTGGATGTGCCAAGTGAAATTTATGGTAACTTCCCCACACCTTGTTGATTTTTTTCCTTCTAGGAGAGCATACTTGTAAAGCATTCCAAGAGAAAAATGTATGATTTTTTATTCTGAAACTTGTACCAGAAATACTAGAGACTTTCCTATATCCAATACACCTGGTCTCACTTAATTTAGATACTCACTGAAGACAATATCATTGTTTTACCCGAAATACCTATTTGATACTAGTTAATATGACTAGTCAGATACCCTATCTTACACAGGGTGTATCTAAAAAAGTAGGATGACCCAGAAGCTGAAATTTTCATCACAACTCCCTTGATAATTTATATGAATATCCTCTAGGTTTCAGGGTCTAAAACTTTAGAAAATATTTTTTATAGTGGAAATTACACGATGTATAAATTTAGAATGATTCTAGAACCCTATCTTACACAGGCTATATCTTCAAAAGTATAAGGCCTCGTGAGATGACATTTGAACCCCCCGTACCTTGATCTGTCTAATAAATACAAGTGAATGGGTCCCTTATGAAACATCATAGAAAACCAGTTATAGTGAAAATTCCAAAGTTTCTCAGATGCAACAGCGAAACAACAAGACCTTGAGCTATGATACCAAATGTTAAGAACCAAATATCAAAATAGCATAAAAAAACATCAGAATAAGTACTCAACGCCTTGAAAAAGAGAGAATTTTAGATAATAAGCCTCTTAGAGGGGGAAACCTCCTTATACACCACTTAAATTTCCAAATACAATATGATTCAAAATGAAAAGGTCTCCTTGGTATATATAGGAGACTAGGATGTACAATTACAACTAATGGACCCAAGATGACATAAATAAGATAGCATTACCCCAATTAAGGGGTAATGTTCCACTATTGATGGCTTAACAACACGTCAGAAATATTTGTTTTGTTAATTGAACTAAAACCTAGGTTATTTAATATGGTACAAGCGTTATTATGTGTTTACGAAAGGAGTTAAGATTATAAATCTGACTGTACTCAGATGTATGTGCTTTGTAACAACCATGGTTAATTTCAAAGAAATAATTACCTAAGACGAAATGTGAAAAACTTATAGGTACATTCTTACCTTCCAATTTCATTACCGTGTGTTTCATGTGAGTTTCATTGTTCACTCGAATTTGATATTCCTTACCCCTATGCGGAAGCCACAGATAAGACCAATCAGTGGAAAAGTAACCTTGAAGTTTGGCTGATCAATCCCTTCTCAATAGAAAACCAAAACTTTTTGGTATTTCAACAACAACAATATCTATGGTTTGATGCACCCTAGTATCAAATGAGAGCCTAATTAATACATACTTTATCTCTCCATTTAATTTAACATATTTCTTATCTAACTGTATAATTCTAGTTTTTTTCCTTTGCGAAACAAGATTTATTTTTTGGCAGACACTAAAAGCCATAATGTTAAAGGACACACCTAAATCTACTAGAACATTATGCACATTGAAATTAAAAATTTCATAGGTGAGAAGAAAAGTCAGGACCTGTGACTTTGAATATGCGCCTATGCTTACTGCATTTATGGTTGTTGTGATTTATACCTTGTATACTTCTTGTGCCTCATCTTCCCAAAGGAAGTTGTCAGTTGCAATGACAACATTTTTCTGAGCATCATCGGGGTTGAAAGCATCATGTAGGAGTTCACGTTGTCAGGGTAATGAGAATATATCAAACATGGAGATGTTGGATTATGTCTTCTTCATGTATTTTATCACATTATAGTCTAGGGCATGTGTGTTTGGGTTGCTCACTATTTGACTTGATTTCATATCATATTTTTTGATATTGTTTGTTTATACGTTGATCTTGGTATTGTTCCCACCTGAGTTTGATGTACTTAGTTGATCAGTGTTGTCTAGGAAAACTTTGCTTGATTTTCCACTAGGGTTTCCTTGAGTTGGATCATTTAGCTTTGGGGTAGAAAGGGGAGGAGTAATTTTCCTAAGGGGAATATTTATTATCATCTTTGGAAGAAGGAACTTCGGGAACTGGACCTTTTTTGTGTAGGTTATAATTCCTTTTGGAAACAAATTTGATTACTAGTGTATCTTCCAAAAATATTTTTTCTATCATCTCATCATCCGAGTCTGGACACCAGTCCCAAAAAGGCATGGAAAATTATGGAGGAACCTCTTCAATAGTATAAGTTTGAGCTTGTACAGGTTTTTCATTGTTTAAACTATGATGATCTAATAACTAATTGATCACCATGGTCATAGAGTTGACCCATTAAGGGAAAGCTCATTTTGGGTGGTTTTGTTGGTGATAAGAATGGAAATTGTCATTGCTAAAATTGTCTAAGTTTAAGGCCATATGAGAGGGTTCGGGTGGTCTTGGAGGATTATATTGTCTCTTAAAGAACGAGCAAAAGGTTTGAGGCTTTGCTAATGCTTCACCAACATTCATCTTGAGATATACAACTTTGTTTGATAATGTTTTAACTAATTTCACCACATTGTCAATATTTTTTGGCTCCTTTTCAAGTTGTTTAGTTAACAAAAAAGGTTTATTTATAGCTGATTTGGTTTCCTCAGAATGTAAGTGATGATCATAAGAGGATAATTCTCTTTTTATTGTCTCATCTTCATCAAAATTAAGTTCCAAGGTGTTCTTATTATCCTGTTTGAAAAACATTCCTATAGAAGGGGTCACGGAAGTTGTATAATATTCAATGGCTAAGGACTAAGAAGGAGATGTATCATTGGGGAAATTAATAAAGACTTTCAGAAACCTCTATTTGGAATCTTTCACATTCTCTATTTTGTCCATCTTAATGGCTCCTAACTCCTTGTGCAAAGATGCAATTGTTTTCCTTTCTATGAATTTTCTTATAAAATCCCTCCCAAAATCATCCCAACTAGTTATAGATCTGGGTGGCAAGTTAAGATACCAAGTAGATGCTCTACCTGAAAAAGTGTAAGGAAATAATCTACAGACCATGTATTCATGTTGGACATTGAGTAGGTGAGTAGATAGGAGAAGTTATTTAAATGGTCTTTTGGGGACCCATATTTATCTGGATCAAATTTGGGAAGGATTTTGTCTGATTTCCAGGCATTTCATGTAATGGTCCATTGAAATTAAAGGCACCTTGAGACATCCATCATGGGATTATTTCTCTTTGGTTTCTATTTTCACCCATGATCTATTCTAAAATAATTTTCAGGTTTTCACCTTCAGGGTTATCATCGGGTTCGATAAGGGTGTGTGCAACTCAACTCAAGGGTACGGTGACTTCTTGTAAAGTAGTCTCAATAAGATAATCTACGAAGTTGACATAAATATTGGGATGTATCTTAGGTATTTCCACATGGGTTTCTTTCCTTATTGAAATTTCAATGGTTGTCGTCAACTTACCAAGTGGCTTTGCGTAAGAATGTGTAAGGCGACGAGTTTCAAAGAAATCTTGTTGTCGTAATTGATACGAAGTCTCTGAGTGTGTTTAGGACTATTGAAGGCACTTCCAAAATTTGGATTCAAGTCTTCGTAGGTAATTTCCTGTTCAGAAATAATATGATGGAAAAGATTGGGATTGGGGTTGTTTCTTGAAGACTGATTTTGGTCGTGTAGTTTATTTATGTAATCCATAAAAATGGCCCACTTCTAGTGCCAATTCTATTGACGGGTCTGAATTCACCCAAAAACAATAGGGTTACTCCACAGTTTCACAGTCTTGTTATCAAACAAGTTTTAGGTTGGGAAAATCCCAACCCAACCACCAAAACGAYGACAAATTTGAGAACACCTACCCACTGTCACCTTAGGCAGATATTCTCGTCACTTTAGAGATGATAAAATCACCTCAAGGTGGGAATCCCTATGACCCTAGAGGGAAATGAGATGGAAAGTGAGATTTATGAATGGAATCCCCTATAGTTCAAGTTACTATATGGAATAAGGCTTAATAATGAGTGTTGGGAAAGGTTTAAGGTTTCCAAGTCCTTGGGTACTTGCTGAGAGTGTTTGTACCTACCCGAGACACAAGAAAAACCAACTGTGTGCAGTATATGTTACGTTGAAAAGAAATTTAATATTTCTATAACTAACTGCAGAAGTAAACAAAGATGTATATCAACATCAAAATAAAGTAACTACGACACATTAAACCACTTAAAGCATAGAAGATTAGTTGAGTTATGAAGCATAAAACATGTAGATAAATTCTCAACACTTTAGTACAAATTTATTGGTATTTAGATGGCTGTAAAGATACGTTTTCATAGTATATTGGTGAAATCCAAGTGGCTGTAGCAATGTTTTTCTTCATCAGCAACATTAACCCCAAGAAATTAGACAAAATATTTCCCAACAATAGCTAACATCAAGTGGATTAATAATAGAAACTTTCGAACTAATTCCAACGGTAAAAGAGTAAGAAATTGATCTTGAAAAATAGATTTTTTTGCAACCCTAATGGTTGTAGCATACATTTATAACAACAATAAAAAAACACTTATCCAATTGAGATTCCCAAGGGGCAATAACAATACTAGAACATTAAGGATATAAAGCAATTTGAACAAGTTTATTCCTTCATGTTTTCATGTATCCCAATGCAACATTTATATTTCTCCAATGAAAATTAAAAGTGATTAGTGCCTTACTATTGGGTTGTGGGGTCAAATAATGTGAATACTAGACTAATTCCTTGGGGGTGTAAATTCTCTTGCTCCCCAAGGCAAGCTTGGTTCACTAGGAATTGCTAAGAGGGTGTAAGCCCTTTTACTTCTCTTAGAAAAACCCAATGCAACAATATGACATCGTATGTAAGAGCTTGATCCACAAGAACCTAGGGATGTAAGCACTTTTACTCCCTAGGGTTTGTGAAAGAAACAAAGGTGAGCTTTGAGGGTATATGTCCTAGTAATTATTCAAGCAACCTTGCAATTAATGACCTTTCACAAGAAAATAAATGAAATCTTGCAAAGGGTGTATTCCCTTATACTCCTCCAACGGTTCATCCAATAAAAATTATGGAAGAATAAATAATTTTAGACCTCAAGTGCATAATTTCCTTACCAATTCCAAATAAATGCAAGATCAAACCCTAAGTGACCAACAAAATTCCATCAACAAGCATGAGAAAAATCCTCCAAGTGTATTGCACCACTTTTATCCATCAATATCAAGATAAAACCACAAAAATTGAAAGAGAGAGATCAAATGCTCCAAGAGTAGAGAAAATTTCAGCTAAGTATCCTTCTCCACAAGGGAGAGCTATGTTCGAATGAGATACAAATTATCTCTATTTATTAAAAAAATCTTAGACATAGTTTTCCCACATAATGTTAGGGTAATCTACAAGATAGGGGTCAACATCCCTAATATTTCCCATTTACAAAAATAATACTAAACAATTCAACTAAAATTTGAATTTGCACAAATAAAACCCTAAAGAGGTGACATCAACCTCCTTTGAGGCCATGTTTTGGTAATTGGGCTAAGTTGTTGGGCTTAGAGAAGGGTACAATAGGATTCCAAAAGCTATGTGTCCTCAATCCTTTCCTTTCCATCTTGTCTCAAGACCTCCTTCCTCTAAAATGTTCCATGTGTCCTCATCGCAACCTCAATCCCCTCAAGCATGACGTCAAGCCCCTTAAGGTGACATTTTAGGTCTTCAAAGAAACACATTTGTCTTGTGAGAGCATGGTGAGGTTGTCCAAGGTGTATTCTAGGCCTCCAATGGAAATTCATAATGATCTGGCATGTGGACCCTTGACATCCAAATTGTGGGCTTCAAGCCCCATGGAAGTCCAAGATAGGCTTTTCCCTCCAACATTGTCCACCAAACAAGGTCCTTCAAAACAAATAGGCACACCCTCCAGGGATACCAAGTCATAATATCATGGCAAGTGAAAACCACATCTAATAAACAAGGAACCTAAACATGTTCATGAAAACTATGTCATCAAAATAAAAATAAACTCCAAGACCCTATACAATTGACCAAATTTAGACATGGGAGGGGTGTCATAGAAGTCCTATTGGGTAGACCAAAACCCTTAAGTAGAGGATGCTTCCCAGGATTCCCCTTCAAGGTCATATAGTGGATGTTGAGGTGGATAGTGGTTTAGACTTCATAGGTCAATGTTTTTCATGACATACAATGGATCATATTATCTCATTTATGGGTGCCTTTGTAGGGGTTGTGTTGCACCTTGTTCCTCAATGAAAAAAGTTTCCAAGATCATTTATTTCCTTTTGTTTTCTTAGGATTTTTTTAGGTTGAATCCAAGGTGGGTATTATACCTAAGCATGAAAAACTGAGCCCACCTTGAATCTATCCTGGTCACATTTTTGGCCCTTGGTTATGGAAGGAAGCGAAGATCAAGGAAGAAAAGGTAAAATGAGAACTGTGTGAGAAACACAATGACTGCCACTAGGTCGAAGTAATAAAAAGAGAAGAAAAGATGGAGAAAAGTATGGAAAAGAAAGTAGTTGAAGGAGGAGATCAAGGATGACAGATCAGCCAGAGAAAAGAATCGTAGACAAATCAGCAAGTAGAGAAAGCCACCATTGGATTCTTTGGAGCACCGCACGACGAGGAAGGAAAGACAGGCTGGAGAAGCCCGAAAAATGTGGATCAAGTTGACCTAGGGTTTTGGGTAATTAGGGTTTTAACACCTAGGTTTCAGCCTAAGGCTGTTGGTGAGGGACTGTAATGTATAAATAGAGGTCGAGAGGACCTAGGTCGAGAGAGTAGTAACATTGGGTACTGCTATTGATTGTGGTTGATTGAGAGATTATTGTATGGAGAGAGAGAGAAGTGCTGAGACTGAGAGCCTTCTAGTATTGTAATATCTTCAACTGGGTGTGAAGATCAGATCCTACAACTGGGTGAACAGGAAGGGGAGAGAATAAGAGAGAGGATCTGCTAGCCAGAGTGCAGATCAATACTGTAAGATTTATCTTAATATATCATAAGCCCAATTTTGTGGATGTAGCCCTAGAGAGAGGGTGAACTGCATATATTTTGTGTTGTACATGTGATTAATGTCTGGATTCCTATCATTATTATGTTGTCATTTTCATTATTGTGTTAGATCATATCTATAGCTACGCAGAGTATATCTAGTTGATGAGTGATACATGAATGCTACATTATTGTTGTATTAGTTCCACTTGATATTCCCCTGGTTGTAGACATCTCTGTCCTGCAACCCCCCTCTTAGTTGCTTTGGGTGAGACTGCATCTTCTTCGTAGGTTTTGTCGAAAGGGCCAATAGCTAGGGCTTCTTGGTGCACTCTTGGAGGGAACCCCGGGTCTGCCCCTGTGCCAACAAATGGTTCTGTTGCTGGGAAATGAATCTTTTTAAGGGAATGTCAAGGTGGTTACCATCAAAGACCGAGATTCAAAAGTGGATAGAGGATCGGGAGAGGGACTTCACTGAAGCCYAGAAAAAGAACCCTAAACTGAGTACTGAAGATTGGTTACAAATATACATCTTCACCGACATTCACGAGATATTCTTTARGGGAATCCGCCAGGAGTTGTTTGAATGGTTGGCTAGTTTAGTCGATACCCAGTTCAATATTAGATCTAGACCTCTTGTGGTTTGGATGCCAGCACTGATCCAGAAGGTCAAGAGAGTTGAAAATGTTGTATCCAGAGTAGTAGATCATTGGTTTGATAGTACCATTCGAGGGTATATCACCAAGTTTTTTGTTGACAGAACATAATTGTATAGCCAAGCCGAGAGATACTTTTTCAAAGGACCCAGAGGAAAATTATTTCACTTTCTAAAGCTGAGAATCAAGATGCTCTTGCATGAAAACCACTTCTTGAAGATACAGTATATTGGTCGGACCTGAAAAGGATAATGTTCAATATCTCAGACAACGACGTTGACATAGAAGCAAGACATACGCGCAGTAGGAAAGTATTCTGAGGGGTTCACCTTGAGAACTTGTTTAAGCAAAACTATGGAGAAGAGGGCTTCTATAGTGGAGAAGAGGTAGATCTAACCGACGAAGAACATTCAAAGCCCACCATAACAGAAGAAGGGGAAGTTGGAGAACTTTGCCAAGGTGAGCCAGAAACCTCAGGAACTACATAGACTACTGAAGTAAGTAACATAAATATTCCTATTGTCTCAACAGTACTTAGCAGTCAGAATAGTCAGAACCACCAGAGTCCTCAGAGCACTGTTACTAGTAGCTTAGCATCTACTCAGACAAGAAGCCTAGTCATCTCTATGGAAGATGAAATGAGGCTCCCTATCTTTAGAGGAGATGGATCTGAAGATCCATATTAGCATTAGTTTATGTGTGAAGCCATATGTAATATTAAAAGTATCACTGACGAAGCTATCAAGAGAACCTAGTTCAGCACTACGCTAAGGGACCATGCACTAAGATGGTACATGAAACTTGTCCAAGGACTGGCACAACCTAAGCCACTGAACACGATCAATAATTCCCTGATTGTAGAGTTTAAGAAACCTAAGTCAGAGTCACAATGTATTACAGAGCTAAAAAATATCAAACAAAAGGTAGAAGAACTTGTTTGGGAGTTCAACCAGCAATTCAAGACCCTAACAGGACGATTAAATTTTGAAATCCCCGATGAATAGAACAAAGAATGGTTCATCGTTGCATTTTTACCGCACATCAGAGTACCTCTGATGTAGTAGAAGATTTCATCACAGTTAGAAGCTTTGGAAATCACCATGAAGCTTGAATCAACACCTATGGGAGAATCGAGCTAAGGCATGAGCCAGATCTTGAGTCAGCTAACCAGTTTGTCTTTATAGGTCGAGGATATGAAGAAAGATAAGGGAAAAGACAAAAGGGAAGATGTGTGGTGTGTGAGATGTAGATCAGAAGGTCATGATAAGGAACATTGTCCCTTATTTCATGAGTATTTTTCCTCAGGAGCGTCGAGCCCCTTGAAGCAAGTTAACCTTCCCTAGTGTGATGTGTCTAGAAATAGACATCGCCCAAGTGAGTTATATTACATGCATAAGTATGTTCAGACACCCAAAAACTTGTACTGCACACTCTGTAAACCAATAGGGAACGATGATCGAGATTGTAGAGCTTACGATCTCATGCATGAGAGGTTGAGAGACATATACAAGATTCAAGGCGAGGTACAACAAGAAGGAAATACTCCACAGTACAACTCTCCAGGGAGAGGAAACTTTACTCCTCGTGGTGGATACATAGGACGAGGATGAGGAGGAGGTATGGGATGAGGCCGAGGAAAAATAATCTGTTATAACTGCATGCAGCCAGGACACTTAGCGAGGGATTGTCACAATCCTTGCACAACCTGTAGTTATTGTAACTCTTTCGAGCATGTCATAGAATAATTCCCTGTGCTACTGGCTAAGCTTCAGGAAAGATGAGGACCCCAACAGAACCCACAAGTATAATTGATATATGTTGAACCTCGTGGAGCCGAACCTAGAGTCATTGTCATTACTCGAGGAGGCGCTACTACAGGAGAGGATAGAACAACCCAAAGAAAGATCATTGAAGAGTCAGGTATCAGGAAAGATGAGGAGAAGACTCAGGCTTTTGATGCAAAGAAAGAAAGATGAATCTTTGAGGAAGTAAGATAGGAGTTCAAGAGGAACCAGGGATCCTCATATAGAACACAAAAAGAAGTAAAAGAGTACGAAATGCCTCGGGCATTTGATCAATCAGCTGTGCATAAATAAGGAAAAGAGGAAACTAGTCTCATCGATTTTTTGTACACTTGTCTTAAATTAATTTAGGATGAGAAATATGTACAAGAGTTACAAAACCTAATCAGACAATATGAGCTAGGAAAGGTAGACCCCTTGCTAAACAAGGAAGTACACCATATTGGTAAGAAGAAAAGAACTGCAAGATACCAGATATATAAAATATACAGAACATAAATGAAATGCTAGAAATGGCATAATAATAGTAAAATATCCAGCATAATCTTCACAATACACAGAAATGATATACGAAATAGCAATAGAAATAGCATTTTGATTCAAATAGAAATGTTCACAGGCCTCTTCGAGGGGGCAACCTCCAGTCGAGCAGTGCTCTGTTACAATAATCTCCAAGATGTGGTTTTCATACCCTCGACCCTTATTTATACTAAATATGTCTATTAAGAGAAGCATCTAGAGGAAGATCCTTCTAGAAGCAGAAGCTTCTCTTAGGTCTTCTTACATCCGCCTTATTCTATTTTATTGAAAGGCCTTATTAATATTGACCTTTATTACATCCGAATACATTGATCTACCTATGTGCGGGTTAGGACCTTAACATGTCCGCCCCCTTAAAAAGCCTTGTCCTCAAGGCTTGAGATGTGGAAACTGCTGCAGAATGGTAGTTGGTTCCCAAGTGGCATCTGCTGGAGTCATATCTTTCCACTGTACTAGCACTTCCTTTATGGTTCTCCGACGCAAGCAAGACTCACGCTGGTCCAAAACTGCTTCTGGTTGTAGCCAAATGGATCCTTCTTCAGATAACTATGGAAGGTTGGTTTGAATTTGGCACCTGGTTCCAATCACCTTCTTCAAGCATGAAACATGAAAAACAGGATGTAGCTTCGACTGACTGGGCAGAGCTAACTGATATGCGACTTG
>SNQJ01S0016694.1:101224-115131 GCA_010110895.2 Picea sitchensis
ATAAGCTTGATCAATACATCTCTTAGGAGGCATACTATATGTATATGATGGCTCATATTCATCCTCCTGAACATGATCACTGCTGCTAGAAGACCAAGAAGATATGAAAGATCCCAAGAAGACCTCATAATTTCCCTGAGAAGAAAGGATGAGGTAAGGGATAGGCTCAGGTATAGAGAAATAAAAATACGGCCTCTTCATATGTGAATCCTTGAATAAATCCTTAATATGAAAGTACTTCCTCTTTGTAGAGTGAGCCTATGATCGCTCTAAGATGGCCACGTCATGGTATTCTTCCCAATTTAAGGAAAAAAGTGGCTAAGAGTCCTCAAATAAATATGTAATCATGTCATCATCAGGATCCTAAACATATGAATCATATACACATGAAATGTTGTCCTCTAAATATGTCAACTCAAACCCATTTTCTTGAGGGCTACCCTCAATGTCGTAAATGGGGTATCTATCAAAAATGAGATGACCAAAATCCCACCTACGTCTGTCAGTCTGTATGAAAGTGTATATATGCTCATCAACCATATGTAAAGTTTCTTTCACAAGACCATCATAAAACGTTACCATCTATTTGTCTTCGTGTGTAGGAGGAGTAAATGCATGGAAGTATTCATCAAGTGGAAGGGAAAATTTGAGCACACTGTCTTCGTCAAATGTATCAGATGTATCTTCAACATGAAACAATTCATCGGGATATTCTTGGAAATTTTCATCATTTGTTTATCGTTCGAGCACTTCTTCATTTTTCAAGGGTAGGAAATAACTCTCTTAAATGACTCATCATTTCTTGAACAACTTTATTAGCAATGTTTTCCTTTCCCATCTGTAAACATTCCATCTTCAAGACATAACAAGTTCTAGATTAGGGTTCATCCCCTGGTGTCATATTTAAATTGACTGAAAAGACACCTCAATGGAGTCACCAGATGAAATTAAGTCTCATCAAATGATGGAAAGGGGAAACAAGGAAAAGTGGGTTCTGGGAAGGTGGACTCACCAGATAAGCTTCAAGAAAAGCTCATAAAGGGTGGAAAGGGAACATCCTTTAGGTGGGGCTACTAGGAAATCTAGGGAAAAGGATTTAGGATAGCTTTCCAAAGTGTCATTAGGGTTCATAAGAGGATTCAAAATCCTCCCTGACAATGGTGCCAAAATGTTATCACACAAGTTGTAGGGTGGGAAAATCCCAACCCAACCACCAAAATGGCGATAAAATTGATAACTTCTATCCACTATCACCTTAGGAATGTATTTCCTTCACTTTAAATATGATAATATCAACTCATGGGGGGGATCCAAGTGACCCTAGGATAAATATGATGGAAAGTAAGATGTATGAATAAAATCCCCTATAGGGCAAGTTACTATATGGAAGAAGGATTAAGAATAAGTCTTGGTAAAGGTTTAAGGTTGCCAAGTCCTTGCGTACCTGTTGAGAGTGTTTGTACCTTCTCGAGACACAAGAAAAAGCAACTATGTGCATCAAATGTTAGGTGGAAAATCATTTCAAGCTTGTTGTCCCTAATTGAAGCAGTAAACAAATATGTATATCAACAATGAGATCAAGTAACTACCACAAATTAAACCACTTAAAGCATCAAAGATTAATTGAGTTATGAAGCATAAAAAATGTAGATAAATTCTCCACACTTTAGCACAAATTTAGTGGTATTTATATGGTTGTAAAGATAAATTTTCAAAGTATATTTATGACAGCCAAGTAGTTGTAGTAGTTTTTTTCTACAACATTAACTTTTACCCCAAGAAATTAGCCAAAAGATTTCCCAACAATAACTAACATCAAGTAGATTAATAATAACAACTTTCGAACTATATCCAATGATAAAAGAGTGAGAAATTGATCTTGAAAAAGATATTTTGTTGCATCCCTAATGGTTGTAGCATAAATTTCTAACAACAATAAGAAACACTTATCCAATTGAGACACCCTAGGGGTAATAGCAAGCCTAGAACATCAAGGAAAGAAAACAATTTGAACAACTTGATTCCTTCCTGTTTTCACGTATCCCAATGGAACAATTTTATTTCTCCAATTCAAATTAAAAATTATTAGTTCCTTACCATTGGGTTGTGGGGTCAAATAATGTGGAGACTAGACTAAGTCCTTGGGGGTGTAAATCCTCTTACTCCCCAAGGCAAGATAGGTCCACTAGGAAATGCTAAGAGGGTGTAATCCCTTTTACTTCTCTTAGAAAAAACCTATGCAACAATATGACCTTGGAGGTAAGATATTGATCCACAAATAACCTAGGGGCATAAACAATTTTACTCCCTAGGGTTCATGAAAAAAAAGGGTGAACTTTGATGGTACACGTCCTTGTAGTTCTCCAAGAAACCTTGCAATTAATGACCTTTCAAAAGAAAATAAATGAAATCTTGGGGAGGTTGTATTCCCTTATACTCCTCCAAGGTTTCATCAACTAAAAATTATGGAAGAAGAAAGAATTTAAGACAAAAAGAGCATAATTTCCTTACCAATTCCAAATAAATGCAATATCAAACCCTAAGTGACCAAGAAAATTCCATCAAGAAGTGTGAGGAAAAACCTACAAGTGTTGTGCACCAATTTTATCCATCAATAGAAAGAGAAAACCATAACAATTTCAAGAGAGAAATGAAATTCTCCAAGAGTAGCAAAAATTTCAGCTAAGTGCCCTTCTCCACAAGGGAGAGCTATGTTTAAAAGAGATACAAATGATCTCTATTTATACAAAACATCTTAGACATAGTTTTCCCACATAATTTTAGGGTAAACGACAAGATAACGATCAACAACCCTAATCTTGACCCTTTACACAAATTTAATACTAAACAATTCAACTAAAATTTGAATTTGCACAAAGAAAATCCTAAACAGGTGACGCCAACCTCCTTTGAGGCCATGTTTTGGAACTTGGTCTAAGTCCTTGGGCTTGGAGAAGGCTGCACTAGGATTCCAAAATCCATGTGTCCTCAATCATTTCCTTTTCATCTTGTATGAAGAACTACTTCCTCTAAAACATGCCATTTTTCCTCATCACCACCTCAAGCCCATTAAGGTGACGTTTTAGGTCCTCAAAGGGAAATGTTTGTCTTGTGAGAGCATGGTGAGGTTTTCCAAGGTGTCTCCTAGGCCTCTATAGGCAAGTCATCATGATCTGGCATGTGGGCCCTTGGAATACAACCTATGGGCTTCAAGCCCCATGGAAGCCCAAGCTAGGATTGTTCCTCCAAAATTGTTCAACAAACAAGGTCCTTCAAAAAAAATAGGCACTCCCTCCAAGGATATCAAGTCAAAATATTATGGAAAGTGAATAACACATATAATAAACAAGGAACCTAAACATGTGCATCAAAACTACCTCATCAAAATAATAAAATTCTCCAAGACCCTATACAATTGACCAAGTTTAGGCATGGAAGGGGTGTCATAGAAGTACTATTGGGTAGAACAAAAAACACAAGTAGGGGATGCTTCCAAGGATGCCTCTTCAAGGTCATGTAGTGAATGATGAGTTGGATAGGGTTTTACACTTCATAGGTCACTGAGTTTGATGACATACAAGGGCTCATATTATCTCATTTATGGGTTCCTTTGTAGGGGGTGTGATGCACCTTCTTCCTAAATGCAACCTTTTTCCAAGCCCATTCATTATATTTTATTCTTTTAGGATGTTTCCAGGATGAAGCTAAGGTGGGGATTTTACCTAAGAATGAGAAACTGTACCCACCTTGACTTTACCCTAGTCACATCATGCTTCCCCAAGTTGGAAACATGTGTGTGGCTTCTATGCAAGAAATAAAAACAATGACCACACATGCTCCTCCCTGGTTGGAATTTTGTTATTAGTCATTATTTTATGAGTCTTGTTAGTTTTTTATGAGAGACATTTCATTTTCGTCGGGATCACTGGGAGAGATTATATAAGGTTAATGTCTTAATCTCTTATCTTTTTCCAACAAACATCCCATTGGGCCTTCATCCCCTTCTTCCCATGAAATGAGGTACATTCCCTTCTTGGGTCACTAAAGTCAAAGGGCCTAGAAGAGGGAAATATGATGGGAGTGAAATGATAAGAAAGTGGTAATTATGGTTGGGAATGGTGTGATAACCCCTCAAGGGACCCCCAGTTTCACCCCTTCCCCAAAGGTTGGCCACTTACTAGGAAATCTATGACACTCACCAAGGTGAAATAGGGTCAAAATCATAATGTCTAATAAAGTGTTCTATAATCAAAAGAAGATTAAATAAAACATGTCTAAATGCCTCAAATATTATGGTGATTACTTGCCACAATACCTGACTTGTACTGCATGGAGTAAGACACATCTGCCTTCCAGAAACTAGCGAGTGTGGTGGATGCATAAACAATGGATCCAAAATGTGGTGATAGAGAAGGCTTCCATATGTGCAAGTGGACAGTGCTAGTGTGGTATCTCGACACTCCATATCTGCAACCTGAGGGCCTTAAGACATCATCTCCTTAGTTATCGTACAAAATTGTGATAACATCTAGCTCCTACCTGGGGACGTGTGCTCGTCGTGGAGTGCATGAGAACTGCAACATCTCTTGGTAAAATTGTGCCTACACTGAAACAAAAAACTATAAAATCTAGGGTAGTTGTATTGGCCTTTGTCCATATACATCAAAACCAAAAATGAAAACTAGTCTAGAAAATAAAATTTTAGCATTTTTTCAAAAAACATTGAACTAACCATGAAATCAATATGTAAATAGAGAAAAATGAAATATGAAATGCATCTAAAATAATATGAGAAAGCAATATGAAAATGAAATGAAAGCCATATGAACTATCTACTTACATGGGGACCTTGGGGCCCTAAAGATCAGGTGATAAATGATGTCATGTGAAGTCATACAACCAGTGCAACCAGTTGATAATTTTGTCAAAGTATCTCCCCCTGTTATTAATTATGCAAAACTAAAAAGATAATTCAAGCACATAATGATCATGAGCATAAATAGATGTATAATCAATAAAAAAATGAAACTCATGGAGATGAGTGGGAGGGAGAAAATCATTTTGGAAAGCGAAAACACTAGCCTGATCATCCTTCCTAAATGTGTAACTGCAAGCTTGATCAATCCATCTTTGAAGAGGGATACTATATGTAGCTGATGGCTCATTTTCATCCTCCTAAACATGATCGCTTCTTCTGGGTGACCAAGAAGATATGCGATATCCCAAGAATATATCATGATTTCCCTAAGAAGAAAGGATGAGGTAAGGGATAGGATGAGGTCTAGAGAAGTAAAAATGTGTCCTCTTCATCTGTGAATCCCTGAAGAAATCCTAAATATGAAAGTACTTCTTCTTTTTAGAGTTATCATTTGATCACTCTGAGATGGCCACATCCTAGTATTCTTCTAAAATTGAGGACAAAAGTGGCTAAGATTCCTTGAATAAATATGTAACCATGTCATCATTAGGCTCCCAAACTTATGAATCATATACGCATGAAAAGTAGTCATCTGAACATAACAACTCAAACCCGTTTTCTTAAGGGCTACACTCAATGTCGTAAATGGGGTCTCTATCAAAAATGAGATGACCAAAATCCTAGTTGCATATGCTAGTCTGTATGAAAGTGTCTATATGCTCATCAACCACATGTAAAGGTTATTTCACAAGACCATCAACAAAAGTGACCATCTCCTTGTCTTCGTGTGTGTTATAGTAAGATTTGCCTCACCCTATGAAATCTTGCATAGAGGGCCTTTTTCCATTTCCCTATGAAAACGTTTCATCCCTTTTTGAAAATCCCAGAGCTAAAAATACATTTTTTCCACATATATGTACCTTGCCTACTATACAACATGCGTATACACAATCTTCATCACTACAGCCCATGTACATCAGGATTTGTGCCCAAAAATGAAAAATGGTGTCGTGTTTCAATGTCATGACAGGAGATCAATGATCCTTGGCCTTCCATATACTGGAAACATTCTGACTCGGCCCTTTAGTTCCACTTGAAGGCTATAAATGGGTCAATTCCGAGCTATGGAAAAGAGGAGAAAGAATTCAACTTTGAGAGAAAAGTTACTATGGAGGAATTATTCACTTCACATTGAGTCTGCATCCCTTTATCCTTTAAGTATGAACACAATGTTCAACCCCCAAGATCTTCCCTTATTGAGTGAGAACTCCATTGTCTCTCTTACATGAGATTTCCTTTGGTGGAGGATTGAAGTGGGGAGGCCCAGCTAGAAGGAACTTAGTTTCTCGAGTCCGAACTGTTCTGACATGGAAGTCTATAACTTATTTACTTATGTTGATCATATATTAATCGAAATACTCTTTTCTTGTCCAATTGATATCTTGCAAATATTTGAATTATTATTCCATGGTCGTATTTGTTATGTGTGTTAATGTATTATGCTATTGAATGTGCTAACATCATATACTATCACCATATGTTTTCTTTTTTTGGTTTTTGAGGACTAGTTGCAGGTATATTGCTTTGGGTCAAGTGCTCAATGGTGGACTTCATCGAACATCTCGACGAGGTATGCCTTTTATATTGTCTTTCTAGAATATTCTTTTATATACAATACTTGAGAATATAGTTGATTCCTGCAGTCATTTCCATCTATTGTGGTTTACCCCTATCCATAGAGAGATTTTCCTCGTAACAAAATTGGTGACCATATTGGGGATTAAATCTTCTTTCTTAGGGTTTGGAGTATTTTTCTCCTTAGATTTCTCTCGTTCATACTGTGTTTCTTTTCATAGAATTGATTGACAACCTCTGTTCACTCTGGGTCTGATTTTTTCAGCCTTCTCCTTTACCTAGCTATGTTTTTGACACATGTACATGGGTTTTTTCTTGACAGTCATGTATATACACGTATTTTCGTTCTGCAAGATACATACATACGTGATTTTCCCTTGAACATTTGCATACACCAACCTCTTTTGCTTGTTTGTTGGGTTTGGTGGTTGTTGGGTAGGTTTTGATGATTCCTGAGTCTTCTTGGGACTATGGAGTGACTGTTAAGCGTCTGTGAGATGAAAGGAAACCTGTCTTTGGCTGAATTTTTGGGTAGAGCCTTTCTCATCATATTTTCATTTTGATTGTCCTTGTACATTGGGATGGGTGTTTTTCTCCTTGGTATCCTACTTAAGTTGTCTCTTTCTATAAATAGTAGAGTCTATATATTAAGTTGTTGTTCCGTCCATGCATTTTCATTTTTCTTATATTGAAAATAAAAAAATATTAGGCATTTTACATTGACTGGCATTTTGATCTTTTGAGTCTTTGTCATTTGTCTTAGTGCATGTAAAGAAAGATTGCATTTTTATTTCAAAATTGCAGAGCTGAAATTGAAAATTGCATTGTTTTAAGAAGCATATCATTCATTGAAAATTGAAGTTAGGACTTTCCATTGTATTCATATTTACTTTACTTTTTGAGTTATAACATCACTAGTTTCACCACCACAACCTTTTGAGTAAGTATGACCATTAAAATTAATGCTATAATTTAAAATTGATTAATAACGATTTTATTTTCTAGGGTGCACAAACTAGCTTAGGATTTAGTGCCTTGGAATAGGATTTTGTGGCTAAATTTCTCCAAGGCTATTAAATCAACATATGTTTCTGACTAAAGGAGTGGAGAAATCCATTGTATAATCAGTAAGATCAGGAGACTCTTCTTACAACGGAGTTAATCATGAGGTTTCACGAATTCAGTTGAAGGGATATCCCCCTGATACCATCTTACCGTCAAAGATACTTCTGGGGATCTATTCGTATCTGGGGATCTTGCTAGTGCCCTTACCTTCGTGAGAGTCGATGCTTTTAAGGTTTCGGGCTTTGCTACCCTGCCCATATGGTGGACCTGACTTACGACTGCTCACCTGTGCATCGGTTATACAATGGTTTCTTAGTTGCTTGACTTAGGTGCCACATAGGTTACTTACAAGGGTTATTCTGCAGGTACCCTGGGTTAGATAAGGGTCCGACCACACACATTATTTATGGAGGATTACCTCTCTAGGGGGATCTGACCGACTCGTTGTTAATCCCATGAGGGCCCTTATAAATGATTATGTTACCTCTGATCTTTAGTAGGGAGTCTCGAGCCCCTCTTGGGATAGCCATACCTTCTTTAGGGAGGGAGGCCCCTTTCAGCCACTTTATCCTATTTATGTGCATATTGGTCGTTTGATTATTTTTGGTGTGCTCTTTGATTACTAGCTGGCCTTAGGATTTATTTTTGTATCTTGAGTATTAAGTCATCATGGATCCGGACCAGCCTCCCTGTCGGTCCCGCCGCATGTTACAGTTACCACCGGATTTTGAATCTTTGCCTTATAAAAGGCGTAGAGTTATTAGACGTGGTACACACACCTACACTTTTCAGACTTGTGATTCTACAAGGATGAGTACTGAACTGAGTCATCAAAATATTGGGAGCCCTTTTGACTCCCACACCCACTACAGTTAATGGCACCCCTTTGACACCTACAATCACAATGGTTGTAGTGCCAAAGGCACCTATCATCACTGCTTTTCATCCTATAGTGAATACTCAACCTATTTTCATGAACCCATTTGGGTCTCTTGGTCACTCACTCGGCTATAATGTTTAGTCCATCTGTATGGCCTCTAGTCCTTTTTCTTATGGTATGATGAATTTTACTTCATCGTCTTCAAACTCCATCCCAGTTGCTGGCCCTAATGGTAGAATTGAACTTGGGGGCACAACCCTTCCTTATAATCCATTTTCATTTGGTGGCTCTCAGATCCCTCAAATGACTGCTACTATGGGAGGCATTCCTTCTTTTAACCTCAGATCTAATCCTCTTGCTTCTAGGTGGAGAAACCAACCTTGCGGAAAAGATTTTGTCCAATTTCATTCCTATATCCTCACCTCCTCAGTTATGATTCCAACCAACACATTTGGCTTGAAGAATCCACCTCTATCCTCTGGATTCACACTTGGAGGAGGTCAGTTTCACACCTTGGGAAACCCCCAACCCAGAGCCACTCCAGTTGGGGGAATTTTTTATAACCCCCATCAAAAAATTCCTACTGGAATGATTGCCAACCAACCTCTTATGAATCATACTAGAGGAGGGTATTATAATCCCAGATAGATCCATGGTGCTTACCAAAACTCTGGATGGGCTGCAATTCTCCAAATACAATATTTCCAGGGAGCTTGGGGCCAGATGTCGCAACCCCATATCCCTTTTTTGGCCATTCTTAACTTTCCAAAATTATCTAAGTTGATGAACGAACCTATGTGTCATGATCCTACATGGCCCCTCGTCCCCACCAAATTCCTTCGGATATTCTAAAATTCGAGGGTAAGAATGATGAGGATCCTCGTGATCACGTCACCACCTTTCACTTATGGTGCTCTTTGAATTCCCTTAATGATGATTCCATTCGTTTAATATTATTTCAATGCACCCTCATTGGGGTTGCTACGAAATGGTATATCAAGCTACCTAGGGGTGGCGTATGGGACCTTTAGTTAGATGGTGCTAGTATTCCTTAACCACTTCCAATTGTTGGTTCATTACGATCCCGATCTAGAACTTCTTTCGACTTTACACTAGGAAACCACCACTCATATCTTGGATCACATCTAGGATTGGTGTAGATGGAAGAGGTTGATTAAGACCTGCATACCCCTGGAATTTCTTTTAGAGTGGTTCCTTAAATCTTTGTAGCCTCCTATCTCGAAGGATGTTGCTACATCTAGGGTTACATCTGAGGAAGAAGAAATATTAAAAGCCCAACAATTAGATCTTATATACACTCAGTCTGGGATGTTATACCAAATTCTTTTGGATGCACCGAGGTCAACCTATGACCCTAGACAAAATACCGGACCTCATGCTGATGGCATTGTAAGCTTTGCCAATGTGAAATCTGCAGACTGGGTGACAAGCCATTTGAAAGAGTTGTCTCTAAACCATTCTACGGGAGGGAAAAATTCATCAGTGTCTTCCAATCCCACTTAGTCAGCGGATGTTCATTCTATGCAATCATTGATCGACCCAAATGATAACCAACAGCCAGGCAGGAATAAGAATAAAGGACGTTATAATAATCGTAAGGGTGGGAAGAATAATAATAAACCTAAGAAAAATTGTAATAATGATAATATGAATAATAATGTTGGAGAGGGAAAGAAAGAAAGGCGTAAGGTGTAATTTCCCTATAATCTTTGTACATACGATCATCTTACTCATTTATGCCCCAAACTTGCGAGGCTCTTGTCTCTACTGCCCGCTATGCTAACAAATCCTTTCCCACATAACCAGCACATGGCATCGAGCTCCTAAAATGCCAGAAATATGGTCGGTTGGAATCAAAACTCACCATCACAAGATGATGATCGTTTGTGTATCAATAGGTTCAATTCTCAGGTTAATGTAGCCACCCAGTTTCGCGACTATAGATCCTCACAAACTGTACCTAGTTTATAATCTCCTCCTCCTCCTCTGGAGATGAATTTACAGATTGAAAAACTAGAGTCACCAACTCGTATTTCGAAAGGAGTACTTAAGCACTCTACCCATAATCCAAATGCTAGAGCTGCCCAAAATTACTCTATTGTTGAGGATCTGGGTCAAACCCCTTGTGCGATGTCGGCTCTGGAGGTACTCCAAATGTGTCCTTCATAGAGGAATGCCTTTCTATCTATGTTACGAGATATATACCCCAATGGCTCGAACTTTATCAAGTTTGACATCACAGATATGAAGCCTCACTTTCCTTACCATGTGGCATTCCAAATCCACATGGGGTACTCTAAGTATACCATCAAACCTTCAATTGTTGATGAAGGAGATGTTACATGTGTGATGTCCCTGATCTATTGGAAAGCTCTCAGCTCTTCGAATGTTTCTTAATCGCAGACCATGTTGACTACTTTTGACGGTCATTCCTTTCACCTTTATGGTCAAGTTAGGTGGGAATATGGTAGAGGTGGATGTCGAGGTGGTTGATGCACCCCTCGATTATAACTTGTTACTAGGACTCAATTGGACTTATGCTATGATTGTCATCGTATCGTCTGTCTTATGTACTCTTTGTTTTCCTCACGATGGGAAGCTCGTGACGATCGACCAATTATCCTTTGTGTATGCTAGCCCCAATGCATCTGTTGGACTGTTAATTCCTATGGTCGACAATTATCCGTCGACAACTGAGAATATCGGTGTCAGAATTTATTCATTCCTTATTGGTACCTTCAACTTAACGACACCAATTCACCATGTTTACGCCATGTTGGATAGGCCCATTTCATTAGAGAGGTATGTTCCTTTCCGTACTTTCTATTTCAACGATCCTTGGACCCTACCTTCCTCGATTTCATCTTGTGAAGGTCAGTCACATGCTGGAATGACCATTCCACTATCGGCAACAAATATTCTATATCAAGTTGTTCTTGACTCTTCCGTTGATCCCGATCCTATTACCTTGCCGACAGACGAGAAGGATCTTGTTGTTAAGCCCGTGTGGGACACTTCGTTGTATTTTTCACATGACTGCATCGATATAATTTTCCCTTAGACGAAGCTATCAATGAGGCCATGAATGGTTCTAACAAACCCTGGGATGATATGCATCATCGATCTTATTTTCTCCCAGAGCTTGCTAGAATCGAACAAGATGAATTTCGATCTACTTTGAGCGAGATAGTCGGTCACGCCGTAGTTCCACTTTATATGCACAAAATTTATGCTGAAGGAAATATGGTGAGTATATCTCCTACCGTCATGATCGATATCTCTTGTACCCCTGGAAAGATTGAAAATGTACATATCAGTGCGTATTGTTCGCCATAAGAAATCATGATCTACACCGAACTCTTCAAGGAATTCCAAGATGTATTTTCTTGGTCATATGAAAAGATTCTAGGAATCGACCCTTGTATTGTCGAGCATGAGATTAGAACTTATCCGGATGCTAAGCCTGTTCGACAACGTATTAGAGTTGTCAATCCCCAGAAGGCCCCTGCTATTAAGGGAGAGGTAGAAAAACTACTTAATGTTGGCTTTATCTACTCGGTTCCCTTGACTGAATGGGTATCTGATCCCATTCCTATGAATAAGAGGTAAGGAACCATTCGTGTATGCATGGAATCTCATTACCTGAACAAGGCCTATCCTAAAGACAACTTCCTGATACCTTTCATCAATCAGATTCTCGACAAGTGTGTGGGAAGCAAAGTGTTTTCTTTCATGGAATAATTTTTAGGGTATAAGCAAATTCAAATTAAACCCGAGGATCAACACAAGATGAGATTTATTTGTCCTTGGGGTACTTTCACATATCAGAAGATGCCTTTCGGCCTTAAAAATACCAAAGAAACCTTCCAACGTCCTATGACCTTCACATTCCACGATCTTAAGCATATAGTCAAAGCTTATATTGATGATCTTGTTGCTCACTCTTGTAAGAGAGTGGAATACTCCAAGAACCTTCGGCTAGTTTTTGAAATATGTCGTCATTATAGAATCCGGTTGAACCCTCATAAGTACATATTTTGCATTAGGTCTGGTCATCTTTTGGGATTTCTAGTTTATGAGACCGGGATCATGGTAGATCCATTAAAGGTTGAGGCAATACTTCAATTTCCTCCCCCATGCACTATTCGACAACTTCAAGGTTTACAGGGGAAAGCTAACTTTTTACATCGGTTTATAGTAAACTATGCCAATATTACTAAGGGTTTCATGTGTATTTTGAAGGACACCCCTTTTATCTGGGATGAGCGAGCCCAGGAGTCCTTTGACGCTTTGAAGAAATCCTTTGTATTGGTGCCTCTGTTGAAGACTCCTGACTACAGTAGGGATTACCTGCTTTATGCCACCCCAACTGAAGAGACGATTGGTATGGTTTTAGTTTAGGAGGATGATGAGCTCCACAAGCATGTCATATACTATCTTAGTCGAAACTTAGTTGGTCCTAAGCTCAATTATTATCACGTTGAAAAGATAGCTTTGGATTCTATTCACGTAGTCCAACGTTTACGCCATTATATATTGCTCTGAAAGACTATTGTGGTTGTGGATGTCAATACATTTCAATATGTCCTTACTAGGTGTATAATAGGGGGAAAATATAATAAATGGATTTTCATTTCACAAAAATTTGATCTTGATTTCGCTTCTCCCAAATCCAAGAAATCACTAGTCTTTGCGGAGTTAATATTTGACTTTCCATGATTAGATGACGTTATCCATGTTTATTCCTTTACAGATGAACACATTTTCCTTGTCTCATTGTCCGACACTTCGTATGGAGACATTGTTCTCTATCTTCAAACTTTGAAGTTTCCTCGGCATCTCTCACGAGATAACCGACGGCATGTACGATCCCAAGATAAGAATTATATTATCCTTGGTGACACTTTGTATCGTCAAGGAATAGAGAATATCTTGCATCATTTTGTAACTCATGAAGAAGTTGAGTCAGTTCTAAACGATTTCCATAATGGGGCTTGTGGTGGTCATCTATCCAGGCTTGCAACATCACAGAAAATATTGTGAGCTGGTTATTTATGGCCATCTATATTTCAAGATTATGTTGAAGTGGTTAAGAAGTGTCACCCCTACAGGTATTCACTTGGAAAATTCACTCGCATCCATCCCCTCTTCACCCAGTCATTATCGTCAGTCCCTTCACCAAGTGGGGGGTGGACTTCGTGGATTGCAACCCAACTTCGGCTAGGGCATCAACACATTATCGTGGCCATACACTAATTTAATAAGTGGCTCAAAGTCATGCCTACAGTTAAATTCGACGGGAAGGTTGTCACCTTCTTCGTATTCAATCAAATTATCGCCAGATTCGGTATCCCGAGTGAGATTGTCACTGATCATGGAAATCACTTT
>SNQJ01S0016694.1:115828-140737 GCA_010110895.2 Picea sitchensis
AGTTAGTAGTATGTCATTTGAACGACAGTTACCGCATGAGTGACTCTACTTTACTCCGACAATTCCTATGAGTATGTATTTTAGAACGATAGTTTGATTTTATTACTTATCATCACATACTTAGGAGTTCTAATTATGTA
This sequence comes from Picea sitchensis, assembly GCA_010110895.2. Classification (NCBI taxonomy): domain Eukaryota; kingdom Viridiplantae; phylum Streptophyta; class Pinopsida; order Pinales; family Pinaceae; genus Picea; species Picea sitchensis. The sequence goes on from SNQJ01S0016694.1 coordinate 115,969, forward strand.
TCTGATGCTTATGCCAATTTCATTTTATATTCACATTTGTCACATAAATAAATCAAATAAAACCATCTCATCAATGTACACATTGTATTATAAGTAAAGCCGAAGATCCCTGTTTTATATATATTTCAAAAAATATGGTGTTTATAAGTCAAAATTGGGGCCAACACCCTCAATACACATATACAACAGATAATACAAGATACATGACATCTACGCCTGTGGCGATGGATTTGTGTCATGATAAAAAACTATGGAATTTGTGAGACGCCAAAAGAGTTGCACCCAAGCTCTAGGCACACCAACCACTTACCGTTGCATGGCCTCCGATAGATCCTCTATCGGAACCGTCGGAATCCTATGTGTCAAATGAGACAGGTTGCCCTGCATATTTTGAAGGATTCTCTCGACTTCTCTTCCCTCTGCCTCATCTCCCCGATGCCTCTGACGATGTCGTGGAATCCTGTCTAGTCATCCCAGATGCACGTCTGTGTCACACAAGTGTCTAGTTAGTACTTAAGGATCATCCAAAAATATTTTTGTTTTACTATACAAAAATACAAAAAAATGAAATATTTAAAAGCATTGACATACCTATGTCCCCGTAGGAATTCCCTAGGGGTAGTGGCATGTTAGGCTCCCCTATAAAGTCGATCCCTGCATAGGGGTATTCATCCAGAGCAATGACCTGTCTCCTCCACCAGTAAAATAAATCACCGTTGTAGGGTGTGGGCACCCTACCCCCACCTTTCATCTCATTACCTCGGTCCATTGTGCCATGCCTAGATTGCGAGGTCCTATAGGAATGATCTCGACTCTAGGTCCCAAACCTAGAACCTGCTTGAAGAAAAAGATGCACAAGATAGAGGCAAACCCAAAGTTCCTCTTGTCACCCTATTTGCACTCTATCAACTGGCTCTTCATATTAGCTAGTAGTGAGGTGCACCAATCATACACCGTTGGTCTCAAACACTCTACAGAATAGAACATGAGTGGCCTCGATGCTTGGTGCAACGAAGTCGAGCCTGTGATCCTAGTCAAAACAAGGACAAATATATTGAGGTTGTGATTGTTTATTTCTCGGATGGGGAATTGACTCCCGACCTTCTCGGTCCCTGCTACATAGTGAGCATCTATGTACTCCTCTATATTCATACCACTCCCATCTCCCTGGACTTTTAGGTTCACCACCTAACCCCGACACGATAACCTAGTCAAAAAGTGTATATCCTCGACTTCGATCCTCAATGGTTTCCCATCGACGTTGAAGATCTCACTATTAGGATCCCAATAATCCACGAGCAACTCTAGAAACCTCACCTGGGCTCTCATCCCTTTGAGTGCCCAAAAATTGTACAACCTGCATCTTTTCAAGGCCATTTGGGCCCCCATATCTCTTTCCACAACAACATATACCTCCTCATGTTCCCTTTCCCTCCATTCTAGCACCATCGTGCCAAAGAAAAATGAATTTTTGAGTTAGCAACGATACAAAACCTTGTTTACAAACTTGTACATAGGCTGCAGCATTCATGGTCGCGTATAGGGCTGAGTACACACAACATGTATTTTACATAGTCACGTATAACCTCACGTATATGTGACCCGATGAATGGTAGCCCGCATACACTGAAATAATTAATTAGCACCTTAATTAACTCAAATTTTGAAACCTAAATTAAAAATGTAATCCACTAGAAAGGAAGAGGAGGGGAAGAGGAATTACCTGGTCCATACAGTCTTTGATTTCGTCACCCAACGTTCCCACAATCACCGGTTGAAGATTGGAGGTAATTTGGTCCAATTTTCACTATTTGGGTAAACGGTCAAAATGACATAGTAAATTTTGGTTTTGTTACTATTTATAGTAGTTTTTACCCACTTTCTATAGTTTCAAATCGTTTTTTTGCCTATGGAATAATACAGCAGTGGATTGAGTTGGTTTTTTTAGTTTTCACCGGGGATTCTTATGGATTAATTCAATGTTATGTTGATCGTTCGTAACCATGGGCAGGTATTTTCGCTACCCAACATATAGGATAGGTATCCATTCCACCATGAACATTTTAATTTTCCTATACCTGTCACTCATATGCCTTAGGTACGAACCCATTTCTCATGACAAAGAACCTTCCATCTGCTATAAGACTTGTCGTTATCGAATGGTAGAGACTTACCAAACATGGGTACCCTAGTTAGATCATCTGCTCCATTTGGTACCCATGCTGAGACGTTTTCCATAGGACCGGGAGTCCCTTATATCTAATACATGATTTTATGTTGAGCCTCATTTCTCACTCATAAACATGTTGACCTATACCTAGAGGAATCCCAACCAAGTTTAATTTAAGCTCTTTTCTGACTCGTTTTCGAAAAGAGAAAAGATTGCCGAGTGAACTTGTCTCTTTCACACTCATAAATTGGATTTGAGAGGAAGTATATTTGGCACAAGTTTATCCCTTTTTCACACCAGGTAGACTATGATTATGAAAAAGGACATTTTTTGGTGTTAAGTTGTGATTGCATCTCATGCCATTTCTTGCAGTATTGAGCCTATATCTGGTTCTCGCTTTGTGTTATAAACTAGTTGACTCAGCAGTTTTGCATCCTCAACCAAGAAGAGCCTCGTTTATATCCTTTGCAATTTGACACCCTATACCCAGGAGGGAACATTCCCCCGAGTGTCCATCTCCCGCATGCATCTGCCTGCATTGAGGATAGGTATGTTCCACTGTTGGAACTAGTTTTTATGAATTTCGACACTCATTTCCTCCTCTGTATCATAGCATTCATTTGACTATGAAAAAACAAAAAAAGACGGGCAGGAAGGGAGTATTATCTTATATTGGCAGCAGTCTTGTCACCTTTGAACAAATCACAAAGTTATTGAGTCCACTTGTCATCATAATTTTGGGTTTAGCATGGCCTTAGGAAGATGATCTTGTTACAGAGAGTCTTCTCCCCCGGCTGGTTACTCTTCCAGTCCCTATGGAGAACTTAATTTATGCCTCCTGCAACTCATGGTTTCATCATTGATTCTATGTTGTCGGAGTCTTCCATATGTCTCATGCTCTTTTCCAAAGGATGTCTATCAACCTGTGTCGGCCATTCCTCAGAACTCTTGACTTTGCATGTTGGCCATACCCTCAGTTTGTCTCAGAATCACATGATTTTGTAGTCCTATCACACACCCTGACCCTACTTTCATCATTGGTAGGTAACCTTGAACCCAACAATCGACATTTCATTATTGGTCGTTGACTAGGTGGTTTCCCTTATGTTCGATAGAAAGAAATCTATTCACACATTGGGATTCGTGTAGTGTCTTGGATGTGATTAGCCTTATTTGTGGTTTCCTTGCCTTTGTCAGCAGTTTCTGTCATTGGATAATATTCAGAGGGTATTTTTCATTTACCTCTTGCACTTGGCACACGCGAAAGATGCACAGGTTCATTGGTTCATGAACATGTTCTTTGTCTGGTTTCCTTCAAATCATGAAGATCCTGCTTTGTACCTCGTGATGAATGATGAGAGATTCCTTAATGATCTCCTTTCAGCGGGTCTCCTTCCATCACATTCATCTCATCTATTATGGAAATGAGACCTAGAGTCCTATGAGTACCTTGAGGATTGCAGTCATTAGTGTCAGGTTCTCTCGCCATCGACCGTTGGGAATACATCAATGTCCCCTAATCGATGGATTCTTCAAGTGTTCGACCCTGAATCATTTATTCACACTTGTAAGAATGTACTCGGTTCCTTGATAACTACTTTCATCATTGGTAGGCTATATCACATTTTTTAATGGTAGACCTCAATGATCAGTAATCAAACGATGTCTCATTGTGTTCGACCTCAACTCCTTTATTCACACAATGTAGACTTGCACCTTTGGTGGTTGTGTAGAAGACTTGAAGACATCAATATGTAGCCGCATCTTTCCTGAGTTGTTGCTTCTTTTTCATTGGAATAGTACCCATATGACTTCAGTGATCATGGGAGAATAGATTGTACTCCATTGTATACATATATTTTCAAATTGATTTTGAGACTAGTTTTACTGGGCCTTGTTCATGACTATGACAAACTTTGGCATGTAATCTCATTTGTATTTTCCTATTCATGGCCACAGACATTTGTTTGGTATATTTTAACATGGATCTGCAGTGTAATTCAAATTGTCATCCATGTATGCAAAGTCAATACAGATTGTAAAGAGAAACTAGTTTTTCCAGTTGGTTCCCCATCACTCCACTTCTAGGTTTTTATAATGTATTTCAGCCATTGCAGATACTCCTCTGACCTCACACATTAGGGGGCATCTATTATAGCAAGATTTGGCTCACCCTATGCAATACTGCATAGAGGGCCTTTTCCCATTTCCCTATGCAGACTTTTCATCCCTTTTTGCAAATCCCAGAGCTAAAAATACATTTTTTCCACATATACGTACCTTGCCTACTATAAAACATGTGTATACATAGGTTGCACCACTATAGCCCGCGTACATCAGGATTTGTGACCAAAAATGAAAAATGGTGTCAGGTTTCCATGTCACAACAGGAGATCAATGATCCTTGGCCTTCCATATAATGGAAACGTTCAGACTCGTCCCTTCCATTCCACTTGAAGGCTATAAATGGGCCAATTCTGAGCTATGGAAAAGATGAGAAAGAATTCAAATTTGAGAGCAAAGTTACTTTGGAGGAATTATTAACTTCACATTGAGTTTGCATCCCTTTATCATTTAAGTCTAAACACAATGTTCAACCCCCAAGCTCTTCCCTAATTATTGAGTGAGAACTCCATTGTCTCTCTTACATGAGCTTTCCTTTGGTGGAAGATTGAAGTGGTGGAGGCCTAGCTAGAAGGAACTTGGTTTCTTTGTTCCAAACCGTGTTGACACAGAAGTCTGTAACTTATTCACTTATGTTGATCATATATTAATAGAAATAATCTTTTCCCTTCCAATTGATATCTTGCAAATATTTGAATTATTATTCCATGGGTGTATTTGTTATGTATGTTAATGGGTTATGCTATTGAATGTTCTAACATCATATATTATCACCATATGATTTCTTTGCTTGGTTGTTGAGGACTAGTTGCAGGTATATTTATTTCGGTCAAGTGCTCAATGATGGACTTCATCGAATGTCTGGACGAGGTAGGCATTTTATCTTGTCTTTCTAGCATATTTGTTTAGATATCATACTTCAGAATAGAGTTTATTTCTGTAGTCATTTCCATCTGTTGTGATTTGCCCCTAGCAATAGAGATATTTTCCTCGTAACAATGTGCAGGAGAAATAAAGGCATGGACATCTTCATCAAGTGGAAGGGAAGATGTGAGCGCTTCATCTTAATGAAATGTATCATCCATATATTCAACATGAGAAAATTTATCTAGATCTTCTTGGTAATTTTCTTCATATGCTTGTCCTTCAAGCACTTCTTCATTTTCAAGGGAAGGAAACAACAATCTTATATGATTCATCATTTTCTCATCAAATTTATTAGCATCCTTTTTATTTTCCATCTATAAAAGTTCCATCTTCATGGGTTCATCCCATGGTTCCATGTTTCCATAGACTAAAAAGACACTTGAATGGAGTCTCCATATGAGATCAAGAGTCATCAAAGGATGGAAAGGGGAAACAAGGAAAAGTGGGTTCTAGGAAGGTGGATTCGCTAGATAAGCTTCAACAAGAGCTCATAAAGGGTGGAAAGGGAACATTATTTAGGTGGAGTCACCAAGAAAGTCAGGGAAAATTCTTTGGGATAGCTTGCCAAAGTGTCATTGGGGTTCAAAAGAGGATTCAAAATCCTCCGTGGACACCAAAATGTTATCGCACAAGATGTAGGTTGGGAAAAGCCTAACCCAACCATAAAAATGGTGACAAATTTGAGAACATGTGCCCATTGTCACCTTAGTAAGGTATTCTCATCACTTTAGAGATGATAGAATCACCTCAAGGAGGAATCCTAGTGACACTAGGGTGAAATGATGGGAAATTGAGATGTATGAATGAAATCTCCTATAGGTGAGTTTACTATATGGAAGAAGGATTAAGAATGAGTATCAGGAAAGGTTTAAGGTTTCCAAGTCCTTGGGTACCTAATGAGAGTGTTTGTACCTTCCCGAGACACAATAAAAACCATTTGTGCACAACATATGTTAGGTGGAAAAAAAGTTATTTTTTCTAACCCCAATTGTAGCAGTAAACATAGATGTATATCAACAATGAAATCAGGTAACTACTATAGATTAAACCACTTAGAAAATCAAAGATTAGTTGAGTTATGAAGCATAAAATATGACTACACAACTTTAGTAGTATTTAGATGGCTGCAACGATAAGTTTTCCGATTTTATTTATGACATTAAAGTGGCTATAGTAGTGTTTTTCTATAGCAACATTTTTTACCCCAAAAAATCAACCAATATATTGCCCAACAATAGCTAACATCAAGTAGATTAATAGTAACAACTTTCGAACTAATTCCAATGGTAAAAGAGTGAGAAATTGAGCTTGAAAAAGAGAGTTTTTTGCATCCCTGATGGTTGTAGCATAAATAATAGGAATAAGAAACACTTACCCAATTGATATTCCCTAGGGTAAATATCAAGCCTAGAACATCAAGGAAATAAATAAATTTCAACAAGTTGATTCCTTTGTGTTTTCACATATCCCAATGCAACAATTTTATTTCTCCAATGCAAATTAAAAATTATTAGTGCCTTACTATTGGGTTGTGGGGTCAAATAAAATGAAGACTAGACTAAGTCCTTGGGGGTATAAATCCTCTTACTCCCCAAGGCAAGCTAGGTCCACTAGGAAACTCTAAGAGGGTGTAATCCCTTTTTCTTCTCTTAGGAAAGCCCTATGCAAAAATATGACCTTGGATGTAAGATATTGATCCACAAAGAACCTAATGGTGTAAGCACTTTCACTCTCGAGGGTTTGTGAAACAATCAAAGGTGAACTTGGAGCATATATGTACTTGTATTTCTCCAAGAAACCTTGCAATTAATGAGCTTTCACAATCAAATAAATGAAATCTTGGGGAGGGTGTATGCCCTTATACTCATCCAAGGGTTCATCCACTAACAATTATGGAAGAAGAAATAATTTTAGACAAAGTGCAGAATTTCCTTACCAATTCCAAATAAATGCAAGATCAAACCCTAACTAACCAATAAAATTCCATCAACAAGCATGCGAAAAATCCTCCAAGTATAGATCACCACTTTTATCCATCAATAGCAAGAGAAAAACATAACAATTTTAAAAGAGAGATGAAATGCTCCAAGAGTAGCGAAAAATTCAGCTAAGCATCCTTCTCCAAAGGGAGAGCTATGTTCAAATGAGATACAAATGAGCTTTGTTTATAAAAAAATTATTAGACATAGTTTTCGCTCATAATTTTATGGAAAACCACAAGATAGGGGTCAAAAACCCTAATATTTCCCCTTTACAAAAATAGTACTAAACAATTCAACTAAAATTTAAATTTGCACAAAGAAAACCCTAAAGAGGTGAGGTCAACCTCCTTTGAGGCCACATTTTGGCACTTGGGATAAGTCGTTGGGGTTGGAGAAGGGTTATCTAGGCTTCCAAAATATATGTGTCCTCAATCCTTTCCTTTTCATCTTGTCTTAAGACATCCTTCCTCTAAATCATGCAATGTTTCCTCTTCACCACCTCAAGCCCCTCAATCATGATGTCAAGCCCCTTAAGGTGATGTTTTATGTATTCAAAGTGAAACGTTTGGCTTGTGAGAGCATGGTGAGGTTTTCCAAGGTGTATTATAGGCCTCCAAAGGACATTCATCATGATCCGTCATGTGGGCCCTTGGAATCCAACCTGTGGGCTTCAACCCCCATGGAATCCCAAGCTAGGCTTGTTCCTCCAAAATGGTCCACCAAACAAGGTCTTGAAAAACAAATAGACACACCCTCCAGGGATATTCAGTCCAAATATCATGGCAAGTGAAAACCAAATCTAATAAATAAGACACCTAAACATGTTCATAAAAAATACCTCATCAAAATAAACAAATGCTCCAAGACCCTATAGAATTGACCAAGTTTAGGCATGGGAGGGGTATCATAGAAGTTCTATTGGGTAGACCAAGACCATCAAGTAGGGGATGCTTCCAAGGATTCCCATTCAAGTTGATGTAGTAGATGTTTAAACTTCATAGGTCAATGAGTTTCATGACATACAAGGGCTCTTATTATCTCATTTATGGGTGCCTTTGTAGAGGGTGTGTTGCACCTTCTTCTTCAATGCAACATTTTTCCAATCACATTTATTGACTTTTATTATTTTAGGATGTTTTTGGGTTGAATCCAAGGTGGGGATTCTACCTAATCATGAAAAATTGTGCCCACCTTGATTCTACCCTGGTCACATCATGCTTCCCAAAGTTGGACATACGTGTGGGGTTTATACCTAAGCAATAAAAACAATGCACACACATGGTGCTCCTTGGTTGGAATTTTGTTATTAGTCATTATTTTACATGTCCCATTATTTTTTTATGATAAACATTTCATTTTCCTTGAGATATCTTGGTGATAAACTAGGAGGTTAATGTGTTAGGATCTTATCATTTGCTAGAAACCATCCCCCTGGTCCTTCATCCCCTTCTTCCCATGAAATGAGATACGCACCCTTCTTGGGTCACTAAAGTCAAAGGGACTAGAAGAGGGAAATATGATGGGAGTGAAATGAGCATAAAGTGGTAATTATGGTTGGTAATGGTATGATAACCCTCCAAAGGTTGGCCACTTACTAGAAAATCCATGAAACTCACCAAGGTGGAATAGGGTCAAAAGAGTAATGTCCAAGCATGTGTTCTATAATCAAAAGTAGGTTAAATACAACATGTTTAAATGCATCAATTATTAGGGTGATTAACTGCCACAATACCTGACTTGTACCACATGGAGCAAGACCCATCTGCCTTCCATAAACTAGTTGGTGTGGTGGATGCATTGACAATGGATCCAAAATGTGGTGATAGAGAAGGCTTCCATATGTGAAAGTGGACAATGCTAGTCATGTGGTCTCTCGATACTCCATATCTGCAACCATAATAGTCTAAATGATATCAATGCATACGTTAAAAACTCAACAATGATATGCAAAAGTATACTTAAAACTGCAAAATCACATAGAGTGCATAAGATTAATCCATAAGAAAACAAGTATTCTTATAGTCTATGTGAACAACATACATCTCTACTCGAAATATTTCACAGTCAAGAAAACATCACAAATAAGCCTTCTTTCTTAAGAAAATTGGCCCTGAGGGATTCTCAATATTCATTAACAAAGTATAAGTTCTTGAATTAGTTCTTGGGTCTATACATTTCTTGAAGAGCCCCTACAAAATGGGCATCTTCCGTATTTTATACCATAGTTTGTAAGTCATGCATGAATCTTTGTATTCTTTAAAGAAGTTGTTACAAAAAATCTACGGTATCCATTTTCCTAGTGACAAGTGCTCAATAAAGAAAAAATTGGAGTCTGTAGGGGAAAAGACAAAAAAAGAAACAGGTGGTAACAAATTATGGCCACTATTTCATCTTTATTCAAGGATTTTTCTCATTGAGGTATGAAATCCATACTCTAGGTGATCATACAGAGATCTGATCCCTCGGTAGGCTAGTTGTTCTAGTGTTGTGTTGTGCATGGCAATGTTGTCTTCAAGGGTGCTCATATATTTTAACAATGTTGTCATGAATGATTGTATCATGGTGTGCAATTTTACAGGCTGTAGGATATTCTACTTTATTAGATTTGTGTAAATTGTGGTGGTTTCTTCGACGAATGCTTTTCTTCAATTTGTGTTATCGTGCACCTCATATACCGCCTATTCTGTTACTAGATTTTTACTGAGCTCATCTATATGAGGTATTCAGCTACCCTTAATCAATTCCTATGTTGTTGTGTGTACCTTTGAGCATATTTTCATTGATTTAGTGACCTCTGTATCTACTTTTTTCCCTTCTTGTTGGAAATGGTCCAATGCATACAAATGTTTCTTCCTTTCTGATGTTAATAGTCAATATAGCTTGGTCGGTGAATTAGTATTCTCTACAATCCATCTGTCAATGTCGTTGATTCTCTCATTTTATTGTCTAACATGGCTTCCTCTTCTTCTGTTGAAACCGAAAATATGGAGGCTAAAGGGGGGGATGACCCCTCCTCTATTGTTTTTGTTGCTTTCCTTTTGGATTCCTCTTTTTCCTTTTCTTCGTCTGCAATTTTACCTATGGGCTAGCCTCTTCTATTGAATATCACTTCATCATAAGTATGTGAATTTTGGTGCACCTCTTCTTCGTCGCAGATGTTTGTCATGTATTTCCATTGAAGGCCTATATTGTATAAATATTCTTTTACAACCCCTCTCGGATCATGTACTCTAAATATTTCTTCTCCGAAGTGATAGGATAGTAGGGCATTCACTTCTTCCTGCACTTTTTTGGTGTTTGAGAAGAAGTAATTGTTGATGTAGAGTGACAATGGTTGCCATATATCTTTCTTGGCTTGATACAAGGCTCGTCCCACGCTGTGGATTACCATTTGGTATGATACTTCCTGGAGAACCATTCTATCTGGCACAAATAATGGGAGGAGGTGAGGAGATTTCATGGAATCATATATTCCTATGTATGTGCCATGTTCTAAGAGGAACCAATCCACAAATCTCTTGATTATCATGATTTATTTATCTATCATGCACAATGGAGTAGATCAAAATATGAAATCATATAAAGGAGCCATGTGGAAACTGAGGAAGGTCCCTAGTTGGAATTCAGAGACAACTATGATAGCTTAGGCTAGATTGTCATATAATATATCACCCTATTTGAATGATGCCCCCTCATATGCACAGTGGTAGATTAATGGTAGATATGAAAAAGATAATTGGGATGTATTTTTTTCTATATATATTCAACATAACATGGCCACCATGTATTGGTATGGCTTCCTTAAAGAGGTCATAGGGTAGCCTCCTTCAGGTCTGTGTTTGAAATGTTTTTCTAGTTTGTACCACTTGGGGCACAATTCTTTAGCGGTGTGCTTGAATTCAACAAGCATATTTTTGTCTATCTTATTCATTCCTTTCTCAAGATGATAATTTTTTGTTAAGTCTACAGGCTAGAAATATTCTATTGGATCTCCTCTAGCATTGCAAACATGTCTTTACTAGGTATATATGCTTTAGGATACATGAGATTGTGTCGGTGCATGGAAAAATGACAACTCGGGTTGCAACTTTAAATATCCCCGATTTTTTGATGTTTTTTAAGACTCTTAACTCATCCCGATCCTCGGTGTTAGTGGCATATTTTTTCTTCTTGAACATTTCGTATACTTTTCCCCATTTGATTGTTTCTCCTTATTTTTCTAGGATACCAGTGGTGTCATCACAAATAGGACTGGATACCTCAGGTTCATCCTCAATCTATTTTCCATTGCCAAAATCTTCAACAATGGATGTCTTGTTGGCCGCCTTCTTTTTGGGAGACATGTTTGTACCTGCAGAGTGAAAAATGGATACAATGTGAGAAAAATCATAACTGTCATATGCATTTAGAAAAACATTGTTTAAGCCTCTTAAAATCCATACTTGAGGAATCAATGGTGTTAATGTTGGGTGGAGAGACATCATTTGAAGATGAGAGAGTAATGGTGGGCATGGTGAACAACCTAGTGAAGCTTTGGCGGGGGGGAAGAATTCAAAAAGAAAAATTGGAGGCTTTTAACTTAACTCCCCCAATGAAAATTAGAGGAGTTGTTAACAAGTACTCCGATATTGATCGAAAAATTTCATGTGAAAGACTATGAAATTCATCCACATAATTTCTTCGAAAGGCTTTGATGTGTTATTGACTGATTTAATTCCAACTCCTCCGATGAAAATTCGAGGAGTTAATGGAAAGTGCTTGGATGCACATCACCAAGGTTAGCTCAAAGTTTTCCAATGTATTATCAGAGAGGTTCCGGGTAACTCCTTTGGTCACATCAGACGATTTACCGTGAAATCCTCTGATGTTATTGGAAGCATTAAGGGAAAGGACTATGAAATCCATATTAGCAAAGGTTTTTAGGTCATTTTATCAGAGGAAAAATTAACCTCATTGAAAGGTCTTCTGTCGAGTGTTACTGTGAGGCTTGATCTAAGTCGATTTCAAGGTCCTTATTCAAAGGGCTTCGAATTTGAGCATGTAGAATATGGTAGGAATGCCTTTTTATTGAAAATATTTCTATAAATGTTTCTATCTTTAGTGTCATCAGATAATGGTAGCAGAGGGAGAACAATTTAGGTTTTGGAAAAGGTGGTAATCAAAAAACCAGTAATGGAAGGTGTAGGGTTGTAGGAGGGTGGTATATGGAGGGGAAGCTAGTAGAGGTCATGGGGAGGAAAACCCTGGATTCCCCAGTTTGATAAAATATATATCATACCTTAGAGAATAACAAAAACTTAACCATAGATTGCAAATAATGCATTGGGGCTTACGTAGAAGTATACCACCACATGGAATATTTTGAGAGGCTGAGTAATGAGAGAATGAGGGCTCGATGCAGTATTTTCCTGGGATCCAACTTCCTCTCACTAGCACTCAAAGGAAAAATAAAAATGAGGGATGGTATATTTATGAACTTTGGTGTTAGTGCATTAAATGTGGGTGGCCAACTTTAAAATCAGAGGAGATGAAGGAAACTCCTTCGATGTACATCTGAGGACTTTGTGGAAATTCCTATGATGTACATCAGAGAACTTAAAAAAAATTATGTTGGTTGGGGGGAATGGATGGAGGTAACTCCTCGGATGACATTGGAGGATTTTACATTAACTCCTTTGATGACATCAGAGGATTTTAAATCAACTTGAGTAACAAAGTCTCGTTGGAGGGATATGAGTTAAATCAAAAGGGTACATCGACAAAGTTGGGAGAACTCCTCAAATGTACATTGGAAGGGTTGAGGATAACTCCTCCGATGTACATCGGAGGAGTTTCATTTAACTTTGCCAACAAAGAAACAATCATATTTTTCAAATAATTTTTTCTGAGTGTCTTTTCTTTCTAAGAGAAGAGGATTGAATTAAGGGGAAAAAAAAGGGAGTGAGTTTAGACCTAAGAAAATATGTTGTTGGAGGACTCTTTATCAAGTCAAAAATAAAAGGGTCTCCAGTTCTAAAAGGTAATTACAAGTGAAATACAAAGGAAATGGAGGGTTGTAGTGCCTGACATAATAATATAACTAGGTAGTTTGATGTATAAGTATATGTAACCCTCACACAAAGACACATGCATTTTTTTGTCCTAAACTACATGCTTTATAATACTAAATGAACCCATGTGTTGATATTGCATCATATGCATTATGAAACCTGAATTTTAAAAATGTACCGATCGGACAAGGTTTGGAATCCAAGGTAATAAGTAGGCCCTTATATATTGAGCCATTATTTACATAAAATATCCATTGAAGCCAATAAATACCCTGATCCCCAAAAGAAAAATATAATTGTAAAAGTATAAAGAAACTAAACACCTATGACCATGGTTTGCAATTAAAGAAAAACAAAGGAAGAAACAAAAATGCTAGTGTTTGGTACAACAAAACAACTAGAGATAAGAAACAATAAAGATAAGGATTGTAGCATAGAAGGTGAGTCTTAATCACAATCATTTTATTTAAATGTGCCAGAAATATTCATAAGAGCAAATCAAAATTATAAGGAATTCATGAATCAATGGAGGTAAAATTTGTTAAGAGGAGAGAATGAAGTTATATCCTCGAAAGAGCCATTTTTTTGGTATAAATAATAGATGGTAGAAGAATTATATTTTTAGTACTAGTTGTGAATATATTCAGAGATATTCTAATACTCAGTCTGGATTTGACCACTTTCCTAGATTTAAATTTCTCTCACCAAAGCAGTCCAAATATCAAACTAGACTCCATAATTAGGATTTTGCATAGCCTTAGGCATTTTACAAAGGTTGATTAAAAACATATAAATATACAACTTTCATTTTATTACACATTTTCACAATCATTTTAATTAGGAGGTTGACACCTGGAGGGGTGTTACAACTAGGTATTTGGTGAGTAATAAATAGGCCCACTAGAAATTTGTTGGGTAATAAATGTAATAATTCATAGGGGTAGTAAGCATATACCACTAGGAATAATCATGAGATAATTGATGATCCCCTATTTTGATCATCTTTCACCACTATCTAGTCTATCTATTTAAATGAAAACTCAAGGATATCAGTGCATTTTGGATTTTCTTGTCATCTTTTCAGAATTTGTTTATCCTAATCTCTTTTAACATCATGTTGATATCTAAGAAAGGTAATAATGACATTATTACAATTATTTTTACATTATATCAAAGGATTCAAGTGTTGTTTCTGAATTAATGTCTGGGCGTAATTACAATTCGTGGATTTAACAATCCATTCCTTCATCCAAACCTCCATCTGGAGCTTCATCCGAACCTTCATCCGACCCTTTTTCCAGGAAGATAACTTCGAGCTCAATTTTTTGGAAGCTAAAGTTGAAACATAAAAATATGGCACATGGGGTTTGTGCCCAATATGCCCAATTAGGTCCCATTTGGGTTGTTTTCTAAAATTGTCGACAGATTGAGAGTATTTTGTGGTCCTCGATCTGTCCCTCCAACTCTCAATCCGACACTCTATCCAACACTCAATCCGTCACTCAGAGCACAGAGGAGTTGGTGGTTAGCATATTGGCGGGCTTTGATGTGCAAATCGGGAACATGGGCTTTGTGCCCACTCACGCTTTCCATCTATGGAACTCAACACATCCATACTTGAGAAGTTGCAGAGGCCGCTAAGTGTAGAGCACGAGGTTGTTAAAAAGTATTCTTTCTGTTAAATGTATTTAATGTATTTATGTTTTTAGAGATTGTCGACCCTTCCAGTGGTCGACCTCTCAAGCTCTGTATAAATCTATAAATATGGTTGCCTATACCATGAAGAGAGGAGGACGAATTTTATTTTACACATAGACATTATCTTCATTTTGTTGTATACTATGTTTTTGATGATTAATACCATTGTTGTGTTAACTTAGTGAATGTGTTTTCCTATTGAATTATTTCCACAACCTTGTGCGGGACCCACTAGTGGTTTTGGTGATTGATTATATCAGTATATACTTTCATCTGTATACTTTCCTTTCATATTTCTTCAGTTTCGAAGTTGCTTGCTTAAATTCCATTTGTTGTGTATATATTTTTAATTTCAGATTGCTTGTTTAATTTATATCACTGTATATCTTCTAATTTGCAGCTCATTTTCTTAATTGTGTGGGTATCACAAAGCATGTGTGTACGTACATGTTCATTCTTTTATATTTTGATTTCTAACATTTCGATTGCATGTTGTAGTTTACTTGCTTAGGAGTTGTTTACTTAAGTTGTCATGTCTTTTTCTCTTTGTTTTGTAAAGTTGTAAATCACTCTACAAAGTATCTATTTAGACATAGCTCATTTATTAAATTTTGATTTCAAGTACTCTTTGTAGGTATGCATAACTTGTTAACCATACTTTTATCATCAGCATGATAAGATAGAAGTGGATTTTGAGTTATGATTTCCAGTAGCATCCTAGTTATAGTTATGAGTTATGATTTTCCATGATACCCTAGTTGTAATTTCAAGTTTTGATTTTCATTGTTATTTTAGTTATGAATTTGAATTAGGATTTCTAATTAGTGCTAGTTAAGGGTTTATAGATTTGCTTGAATTAGTGATTTTGAACAGAGTATTTTCTAGTATTAGTGATGATTGAATCTCTTCTACACAATGTTTGTAAATCATATGGATTCCAAGAACACCTAATTTTTCTTTTATGATGGAAAAACTTTCTATAGACTACCTTATCCATACTCTACATTTCTCTATAGAAGTTAGCATTGAGTTAATTCCACTAGAATTTTCATTAGTGGTTAGATGCCAGCATGATGCCATTTGACACCATAGACACAATCATCACATTTGAATATTGTCACAACACTCTTGCTTTCAATTAGATAGATTAGTGTTTATTCACCACAAGATAGAAATAATTGTGATTTCTTGCTTTTCTTGCTTGCAGTCAGGTAGATTAGTGTTTATTCTCTGCAAGATAGGAATAATTGTAAGTTTTTATTTAAGAATAGAGTTCACTATAAATAAATAAAAATTAACGATAGTTTGCTTTATGAGTTCATTGTCCATGAACATAGGTTGTTTTTAAAGGAAAATAGTTTTCTTTTATTCAATATTTGTTCACTTAGAATAATGAATTTATCATTCATAGTTGTAGATTACTCTCTAAATTTAAAGTAAAGCTCTTCCTTATTTGAGTTTATTGGCATTAGATTAGATTAGGCTAGGCTAGGCTATTTTAGAGCTCTATACCCGCACATACAGTGCTGGCAACTCGAATCCTACGAGCCCCAAGTTGACAACTTAATGTCGAAATAGATAACAAATATTTCACTCGACAATAATATATATACACGAGTATCATTGTATTGGATACGTTGAGGATTTTAATGTAATATGAATGATTTGTGAGTGATTACTTCCATAAGGAGAAATTGATGGTGTTACCCTACCATAAGACTTTTATCTCTATTCTTTTGTTTATTCTCATGTGGAAGTATTTGGTTATTATGAATTTAAGGGTTTTGTCTTTTATATACTAAGGTTCACTACATTTGAATGAATGAGTCAAGCTCTGTTATGGTAGAAGAATATAACAATATCTACATTGTTGATGAAAACCAATTACAAAATAACAAAAGAGAATTGATTGAAAATAAAATAAAAATGTCAGTCACCTGAGAGTGTAAGCCAAGAATTGGTAAAAAAGAAACCCAAGTGGAAAACCTTGGTGTATTGATTATTCACCTTTGTTATTTACTATTCAAATTATATAATTAAAAAACACTTAAACAATTTTGAACTACAACTCCCTTGAGAAAAGGACGAGTCTCTCACATTGCATATATCTCCAAGGTTGATTGATTGAGTAGGTGGGGGTATTTAAGAAAAACACTTGACCAAGTGGCCAACATAAACTTTTAGTTACTTGATTGAATAGATATTGAGGTTTGGTCATTAATGAAATGGAAAAACAAATAAGGAACTGTTAAAAAATGATAGTCCAACTTGAACTTACAGGACTTTCTGCCTAACATGAGATAGTGACTCAAATGAACTAATAATGAAAAAATATTATAGAGAGGAATTGTTTTCTCTATGATCATACATATGTTTATACATTTTTTGAATGATTCTCGGGTTCCCTACCTACTACATTTAAACTAACTTAAGTTACATTTGGTTACAAAATGGAATAAGGGAGTCAAATATAATTATTGCTAGTTGACGACTAGAAGAGGGTAAACATACATGCATTGCTACATCATTGGTAGTTTCCTAACATCTACTAACTATTCCATTCCATCTAACATGTACATGTTTAGTAATAAAACATTGATGTGTATGCATGATGTAGATCTATACTTGAATAAGGATGTGTTAATCGACTAAGTTGAGAGTTGATTCATGTGTATAGGAGGATAAACTTAGATTTAACCAAGGAGTGCACTGGTGGAATGCTCTGATCGATCCTTGGGATGGATCACATGACTATCTATAGGTGTTAGTAGACAAGTACAAAAAGATGTGTGTTTTGATATCTTGTAATAATACCATCAAAGGAAAAGAAGATACAAGGTTGTTCATCGAAAGGGTCTAGGGGTGCTTTGGAGTTTGAAGGACCATTCTCTTTGAAATATATACTCTATTCCTTAGATCATATTAGACTTCATTGTGGGAGTGGTTGGATACTAAAATAAACGAATCCACTTATTTTCACCCACAAACTAATGGACAGATAGAGGTAGTGAATAAGATTTTTTCTCATCTTTTGAGAGGTTATAATCAAAATCATCCTAGAACATGGCATGGAAATTTGGTTTACATACAAAATTATTATAATATAGTTGTCCACACATCTATTAGTAAGTCTCCTTTTGAAATTGTTTTTGATATTTTCCACCATCAACATTGAATATTTCATATGGAAATCTTGAAGGAGGTGCAACAACCTCAAGTGATGCATTGAATGCCAAAAATATGAGGGATAAGATAAGGGAAATATGCTTACAAGTTCAAATGAAAATGAATAAGTATCTAGAAAAATACAAGACCAAATATGATAAGGACAATTTTGGAAATAATTTTTAAGTAGGAGATAGAGTTTGACTACACCTTCATAAGGAAAGGTTACAAGGATTGGGGAAAAATATCAAATCCCTAAGATACGAGTCTTTTGACATATTGGAGAAGGCAGGAAACAATGATAATAGAGTAAATATTCCACCTTATATGTACATTAAATAAATAGTAAATGTAGAGAAATTAAAATTGTACAAGCCATGCATGGTTGAGAAGGATGAAGAGGGCCAAATATTACTTTCTATTGAAGATATGGCCCAAGAAACATAGGTTGAATTACCATTTGACACAATTATACAAATGAAGAAGAGAATGACTAGAAGTAGCCAATAAGAACTTTAGTAGGCAGGATTTAAGGTTCAACTATAGGCYAAGACCAAATGATAGTCTAGAGATAAAGTTTATTAATTCTTTCCTTCTCTCATTCAAAACTACACATTTTGGAGACCAAAAGAATCCCAAAGAGGAGGGATGATACGAAATGTATCTACATAAGTAGCATACAATTCATTTGATTCTTTATATGGGGGATATTATAATTTGGGATATCTCAAAAAAGACATTGATTTTTTTAAATTTGGGTCTCCAACTTCTAGTGGGGGTCTAAACAATGGCTTTTTGGTCCTAGTGTCAAATGAGGGTTATCATAAGTTTAACTCATTCAAGGAAATAATTTTTATTATCACTTCAAATATACTTTATAAAAAAAAAATTATTATAAAAAAAAATTTAAGTTATTGAAACACCTACTTATATTAGATGAAATGGTTTAGTATTTAATACAAGACACACTAGTGCACTTAATTTGTTTATGCACCAACTAAAAACCTATGCAAGATATTATTTATGGAATGTTTACACTTAGATTTTGATTGATATATATATTATGATGGTGAATCTACAGTCTTATGGAGCACTAATGCACTTGATAGTGGAGGATCCACCTTGTGTCAAAAAAGGTTTAAAAACAAAGATAACATATTTTTCATCCATGTTTAAAAAAGAAACAAAAAAAAATAAGATTTTGAAGAGAGTTAAAGATAAATAAATAAATAAAAATAAAAAGTTACTTCATTGTTGTGCCAAAATTTGGAGGGTAGACTTTTGCAAGGGATATATACTAAGTAAAAGATCAGAGTGGATAATTTTTTTGAAGAGAAGGATTTGTAATGGGTCATTGTGGGCTACATACAAATTTGCAAAAAAAAATTTAGGGATCTAACTTCATTCTCTCCTATTAAGAAATTTTCCCTCATTTGATTCATGATTTCCTTATAATTTTGATTTACTCCTATGCACATTTATGGTTCATTTCAACAAAATGTAAGTGTTTAAGTCTCACCTTCTATGCTACAAACCCAATTTTTCTTATCTCTAGTTCTGTTGTTGTTACAAACACTAGCTTTGTTGTTGCTTCCTTTGTTTTTGTTACTACAAACCCTAGACATAAGTGTTTAGTTTCTTTATACTTTCACAATTATATTTTACTTTTGTGGCTTAGAGTATTTTTTTATTACGGTGTTTTTTATTAATTTTAATTTTATTTTAGTTTTTGTTTTTTATAATGTAAGTAATGTCTCAATATATAAGGATCCACTCATTATCTTGGATATCAAACCTTGTCCTATCGATATTCCTTTTTGATATTTGGGTTTCAATATGTGCATGATGCAATATTGACACATGGGTGCATGTAGTATTGTAAATCATATAGCTTAGCACAAAAACCTACATGTGTCTTTCTGTGAGGGTTTTCTATAGTTGTGCTTCAAAGTACCTAGTTTCCCCTAAGGTGTAAATGCGCCAATGTGTATTATTGTATCATGCACATTGGAGTGTATTACTATAGAAATCCCACCACGCATCATAGAGATATTTTAGGAGCTTGTTATAGTTTTAGGCTAGAATTGTTTACTTATTTTGTAAAATATATTTCATAATCAAAATTCTTTGTTGATATAAAATGCGAAGATCATGAAGAAAAAATTACTGCAATGAGAATGAGGGAATAATGTTCTTAAAAGAGAACAAGGAAACATTCTTGAAGTTTTAATATATAATTAATATGTTTTAATTATTTATTTGTTTAAACGATGTGAATTGGCTAATGTGACACACATAGAGAAAAAAGTTAAGTAAATTCAAGAAGATTGTTCACAATCTATTAAAAGAGAATAAAAGTTTTATAAAAATGTTATAAATAAGGGATCAAAAGTGATCAACATGAATTTGTTTCTTTAAATTTTTTATTGATAATGCATTTCCTAACAATAATAGCTAACTTTAAAAAAACATTTGATTTTTCATATGTTGAATGTTGTGTAGTGGACACTAATGAGGGAATAAAAGACCCTCCTAAGAAAAAAAATACAATTTTTATAACTGATGAAGAATTTGTCCTCGATTCATTTAGAGTGGTGTTGTATGTTTATGATGGGAGAGAAGAATTTTATAATACTATGAGAGATATAGTTGAAATAATGTATAGACGTTCTTTTTACTTATAGTATAAAAATAAACCTAATGAATTTAAGAACCAAGTTATATTTAAACTACAATAAGTATTTCTAGATAAATGAGAAATGAAAACTATGGAACTTGCAATAGAAAAAATGTACAACAACAAAAGATAGCCATTTAGAAGGTATTGTTTCTAAACATGTTTTTTTGTAATATGTATATACTAGTCCACAAAATTACCAAATTAGTATGCATAATATATTTACCTCATATAGATATTAATTCATTTTTATTATTCTTTTTATTTTAAATATTAAGAAAATGAAATATGGTGGATGAAATGATATATAAAACATGTTGGTAGGGATGTCCAAAATAGTATACAAGGAAATGGTAAAAGAACGAAGAGTAATTGGATCACATGAAGATTTATTTCAACAACAATGTGCATCAAATGTATGTAATCATTGATTTGATTTTTTTGTGTGTAATCAATGATTTTTATATCATGGAATACTCATTTTAAATTGTTTTGTTATTGTTGGAAAGAAACAAAATGCAACCCATTCATCACATAGGATGGGATAAAAATGCATAAAAGTTTGATAACAAAATCTATGGGGAGTATTTGCATTTTCCTTAGTTAACATTTGGTATTTGTTTTGATTTTTGTGCCAAAAGGCACTTTCTACATTGCATTATAATTATTATTCAATGGATCATGGATTTCTACTTCTCATTATAATGGAAATGTATAATTCCCATAGGGGATTCACGTTGTTGACCAATATATTATCATGTGCATTCATAAAGGGTGTTTTAAATTGTGAAAAATAAAGACAATATACTATAGGTATTGGGGGGATATGGGGTATCAATGGGTTTATAGGTAATTGTGGGTATAAAAAAAGATATCTAGTAAAAATAGGGGTTTCTTTTATTGGAAAGATGTATAGGGATGATGTAGGAACATCGCCAACAACAAGCGAGCGTGGGAGAAACGCCAACGCATTTTGGCACATGATGAATTGTTTGAAATGTTTTTAAGTTTGATACACCAAACATAAATGAAACAATTAAGAAAGGGCATAATTGTAGATTGTGATCAGACCTTGAGTGTCCTGCTCTCATCTAAAGGATTAAGAGGCATTTATGTTAGTAAATGTAAGTAGGTAGCTTTAAATTCTTAGATTAGACAGTTTTAGGAGCCGGAGGGAAAATAGATATAGACACCCTCACTTGTATAATTGTAATATTAGCATCATAATCAATCAAGGCAGAGCATAGAGAAGAAGAAGCATGAAGCTGTGTAGAAGAACCCATGTGCAAAAGTTCTGAGATTAATATATGAAGCTTTGATCCAGACTCATGGTGTTCAAATACTTTCTGTGTATGCATGATTGGATGTTATGCTCATGATTGTTTTACTCTTTCTGATATACATTTGATTTTATGACATGTATGTATGATTTCGTGTTAAGCATTCGAAGTCTGAGAGAGTAAAGAATGAGTTTCAATTGTTTCTCTGTCTAAGCAAGAGTTTTCCTGCAAGGAGTGCAGTGAAATTATCTGCAAGGTGTGCATTGACAGAAGTCAGAGTTCGTCTCTGCAAGATCAGGAGGGATAACATTGTTCTCATTCTTGCAGAAGTGCAAGTTAAGCACAAGAGTCGTGCAAGGAGTGCGCAGGGCGAGTGAAATCTTAGAGTTACAACCTGAGGGATTTGTTGAAGGACTGTTTTCGCAGAGAGTGCACAGAGTCGAAAAGGTTCAAATACTTGGAAGTATTTGAAGAATTGCCACAAGGAGTGCATGCAAGAGTCTTCTTGAAGACTCGAGTTGTGGAGAAATATCAGAAGGGATAGAGTCTTCGAAGTTGTCGAAGAGAAGCTCAAGAGGGCTAGTGCCTTGAAGTGTTGTAAGAATGCGCAGCGATGTTGTTTTGCAGGTGGATAAGTTTCGTGAAAGAATTTTTTTTTCATTTCGTAGGAATCATCAAGGAAGAATTTGATAGTCGGAATTCTCCATGGATAATTTGCGAATTTCTGAGAGCCATCGGATCTTGCAGAGGAGCAAGAAGGATTACGGTGAGTGTTTTTCTAAGTGCAAGGTTAGGAGAAATCAGGCCGTAGGATCTGAGCCAACAAGGGCCATTGGATCACTCGCGTGATCTCATTTCGTGGATTTGCGAGTTGAAGGGTCAAAACCCTTGCATCAAGATTCGCGAGGTCGCGAAAGATGAAGTCCTGAAATAGCGAAAGAATCTGAGCCATCCGATTGGAAGAAGGACACATGTCGCGAGATCACTCATATCGGGGATTTGGACATTGGGAGTCAGAGAAGGAAGTCTCTTGAATATGAGAGTGGCGAGTTGCAAGAAGTATGGAAGGAAGGTCAACCTTCGCTGACTTTTAAGTCTTGGAGGTTCGCATGGGAAGAGCATGGAGATTTAACCCTTCGACTTTCGAAGGTGCGAGTAGCAAGAGGAGATAGCATTAAGCCTAGCCGGCGGTCACGCGAGGAAGGCACTGACAGAGGAAGAGCCATACCCATATCGGCATTTCAGGTATCGCGAGATTGGAAAGTAAGAGTTGGGAGTTTCGACTCGCGCGATCGCGAGTTGCGACAAGTACCTTTTGGAATTGGGCCTTGGTCATAGCGCTGTGGTCGCATGAAAAGGCAGAGCTCGTGCCTAGTGTTGTTTACACAGGGGAGCTTCTGAAAGGACCTGTGGATCGATTGAATTGAGATTCCAATAAGGAATCGAAAGAGCCGATTCGGCTCAAAGGAGATAAAGAACGATCCTGTGAGTGGATCTCGGTCCGAGGGTCGATAGGTCTGCGTCAAGTGGTATTAAAGCTTGACTCTGTTTGTATACTTCAGACAGGGAAAGTGAGAAAGAAAATCTCAACCATGCCACCAAGAAGAAGAGACAGAAAAACACTTGATCTACCAGAGGATAGGGAGATGTCAAGATAAAGGGGTAGGCAGGTGCAAAATCCAACCATGGAAAGAGATATACATGACCTACGTGCTAGATTCGTGGACATGGAAATAAAACAGAGGCATATAGCCGGTACTGGGGATCTTAGTGATTCAAAAAGTGAAGATGAAGCTGGACATGAAGGAGAAGAAGTTGCAGTAGAAGATGCAACAAATGAACGCTTGATTAGGGTTGTTGCAAGAATGGGTGCTAGAGTAAAAATGGATATTCCACTATATGAAGGAAACCTAGATGTTGAAGAGCTTCTAGAATGGATTAGAGCTCTGGACACATATTTTGACTATGAAGATGTTGAGGAAGAAAAAAAGGTCAAACATGTTGTCACAAGACTTAAAGGACATGCAACATTGTGGTGGGATGAGCTACAAGCTGACAGACGCTGCAAAGGCAAGCAAAAAATCAAGAGTTGGGATAGGATGATCGCGAAGATGAAGGTGAAATTTATTCCCAGGGATTATCAAATTACTCTGTTTCGGAGAATGCAAAATTTGAGACAAAAGATGATGTCAGTGAAGGAGTACACTGAAGAATTCTACAGGCTGAACATCAGGGCAGGTCATTGTGAAAGTGATGATGAAAAAGTTGCTAGGTACATGAATGGTCTAAGATATGAAATTCAGGATGAGATGAGCATGATGACCATCCGAACGATGGAAGATGCTTATCAGATGGCTCTAAAATCTAAAGAGAAGCTGAGCCAAAAGCAAGAACAAAGAGGCCGAGGTAGAAGTCAAGCTAGAGGCAAATCAATTGACCAAGATAGGAATCAGAAACCCAAGGAAGAGTGGAAGAAACCTCAGACTCAAACTGAGAGAGGTGGAAGCTCACAGAGAGGGCAGTATACCAAACAAAGAGGTCATTATGCTGATGGAAACATTTTTCCTCGTACCAGAGGTAGAGGAAGAGGTGGAGTGGTGAAACTTTTCACATGCGAAAAAGTCGGACATAAATCTTATGAGTGTCCAGACATAAAGAAAGAAGGTGGTGAGACTCACATTGTCGAAGCACAGAGG
>SNQJ01S0016694.1:140747-169471 GCA_010110895.2 Picea sitchensis
AAGTTGCAGTAGAAGATGCAACAAATGAACGCTTGATTAGGGTTGTTGCAAGAATGGGTGCTAGAGTAAAAATGGATATTCCACTATATGAAGGAAACCTAGATGTTGAAGAGCTTCTAGAATGGATTAGAGCTCTGGACACATATTTTGACTATGAAGATGTTGAGGAAGAAAAAAAGGTCAAACATGTTGTCACAAGACTTAAAGGACATGCAACATTGTGGTGGGATGAGCTACAAGCTGACAGACGCTGCAAAGGCAAGCAAAAAATCAAGAGTTGGGATAGGATGATCGCGAAGATGAAGGTGAAATTTATTCCCAGGGATTATCAAATTACTCTGTTTCGGAGAATGCAAAATTTGAGACAAAAGATGATGTCAGTGAAGGAGTACACTGAAGAATTCTACAGGCTGAACATCAGGGCAGGTCATTGTGAAAGTGATGATGAAAAAGTTGCTAGGTACATGAATGGTCTAAGATATGAAATTCAGGATGAGATGAGCATGATGACCATCCGAACGATGGAAGATGCTTATCAGATGGCTCTAAAATCTAAAGAGAAGCTGAGCCAAAAGCAAGAACAAAGAGGCCGAGGTAGAAGTCAAGCTAGAGGCAAATCAATTGACCAAGATAGGAATCAGAAACCCAAGGAAGAGTGGAAGAAACCTCAGACTCAAACTGAGAGAGGTGGAAGCTCACAGAGAGGGCAGTATACCAAACAAAGAGGTCATTATGCTGATGGAAACATTTTTCCTCGTACCAGAGGTAGAGGAAGAGGTGGAGTGGTGAAACTTTTCACATGCGAAAAAGTCGGACATAAATCTTATGAGTGTCCAGACATAAAGAAAGAAGGTGGTGAGACTCACATTGTCGAAGCACAGAGGTGGAATGTTGAGGCAGAGGATGCTGAAGGTGGAAGATCACTGATGATGCGAAAATTTCTCTTAACACCAGAGAAGGAGGTGGAGAGTTCGGTCCAAAGGAACAGAATTTTTTGGACTGCTTGCAAAACCAAGGACAGGGTATGCAAAGTCATCGTGGACAGTGGTAGCACAGATAATCTCATTTCTACAGGGATGGTAGAAAAGATGGAGCTGGAGACTATTGAACATTCGAGCCCATATAGAGTTTCGTGGCTACAAAAAGGACATTAGGTAAATGTCACTAAACAATGTTTAGTTGAATTTAAAATAGGAGGGTATAAATATGAAATACTCTGTGATGTTATTTCCATGGATTTTTGTCATCTATTGTTGGGTAGACCATGGAAATATGACAAAAAAGTGATTCATGATGGGAGGAAGAACACATACACCCTAGAGAAGAATGGGAGAACTCACATGTTTCTTCCAATCAAAGATAAAGAGGTGAAACCTGAAGTAATCAACATTGTACTTCTCATGAGTGGGAAGGAACTTCTTATAGAGGTTAAGAAGAAGGAAGATCCACAATTCATTGTGGTCAGAAAACCTAAAATTGTTTTAACTAGTACAAGAGCAGATGATTTACCGGAAGAGGTTCAGGAATTGTTGGAAGAATTTGCTGACATAGTAGTGGACGAACTAGCTCGTTCATTGCCATCGATCAAAAGTGTGAGTCATCATATTGATCTCATACCTGGAGCTAGTTTACCAAACAAAGCAACATACAGATTGATGCCACAAGAGAATGAAGAAGTCAAAAGACAGGTCCAGGATTTAATGGACAAAGAGTTGGTTAGAGAAGGATTGAGTCTGTGTGTTGTTCCGACAGTGCTCAGTCCGAAGAAAGATGAAGGCTGGAGGATGTGTACTGAATCAAGATAAATCAACAAGATAACCATCAGGTACAGATTTCCATTGCCAAGGATGGATGATTTGATGGATTGCTTGAGTGGGGCCAAATTTTTTTCAAAGATTGATTTGAAAAGTGGTTATCACCAAATCCGTATGAGAGAAGGAGATGAATGGAAGACAGCACTCAAAACCAATGAGGGGTTATATGAATGGCTTGTCATGTCGTTTGGTATAACAAACGCGTTGAGAACTTTCATGAGATTGATGAACGAAGTCCTGAAGGATTTCATCGGAAAATTTGTCATTGTGTATCTTGATGACATATTGATTTTCAGTAAAACAGAGGCAGAGCATCTAAAACATTTGGCTGCAGTGATGCAGAGGCTACAACAAGAGAAGTTGTTGATAAATATGAAGAAATCCTCATTCATGAAGATGGAGCTCATTTATTTGGGGTTTGTTATTTCTGTAGATAAGTTGAGGATGGATCCAGATAAGGTGGAGGTAATTAAGAATTGGCCATCACCAAAGAATGTCTTTGAAGTTCAAAGTTTTCATGGATTGGCTAGTTTCTACCAGAAGTTCATCAAGAATTTCAGTGGAATTAGTGCACCGATGATGGACACAGTGAAGAAAAGACATAAGTCTTTTCACTGGACAGAAGATGCTGAGAAAAGTTTTAATTTGCTAAAAAGGAAAATCATGGAACAACCAATTTTGGTGTTGTCGGATTTTAAAAAGACATTTCAAGTAAAATGTGCTGCAAGTGGATTTGCAATAGGGGAAGTTTTGAGCCAAGAAGACAGACCGATAGCATACTTCAGCGAGAAGTTGAATGAAGCGAAAGTGAAATACTCCACGTATGACAAGGAGTTCTATGCTATTATTCAGGCATTGAAGAAGTGGAGAAACTATTTGATTCCTAAGGAGTTTGTCTTATACAATGAAAATCATGCTTTGCAATTTGTGACTCAACAGGAGAAGTTGAATCAAAGACATGTTAAATGGGTTGAATATATGAAGAACTTTACTTTTGTAACTAAGCATATTTCTGGAACTGCTAACAAAGTTGTTGATGCTTTGAGTAGAAAATGTTTGCTGTTGCAGGAGTTCAGAGTCAAAAAACTAGGTTTTACTGATTTCAAGGACATGTGCAAAGATGATACAGATTTTAAGGAGGCGTATGAAGCAGCTGAGAATCTAATTCTCAGGGACAGAAGCCAGTGGATAGAATACATGATCTAGGAAGGATTATTGTTTAAGGGTAATCAACTTTGTATTCCAAAATGCTCCATGAGGGAGAATTTGTTGAAGAAGAAACACAGTGGAGGATTCGCTGGACATTTCGGTCATGACAAGACGTTCTCAAAGTTAAATGAGCCATATTTTTGGCCAGGAATGAGAGAAGACATCAAAAGATTCATGGAGAGATGCATAATTTGTCAACATTCAAAAGGAAAGAGGCAGAATGCAGGCTTTTATCAACCGTTACCCATACCTGCAAGGCCATGGGATGCAGTCAGCATGGACTTCATATTGGGGCTGCCAGGAACACAAAGAGGGTTTGACTCGATATTTGTAGTGGTAGATAGATTTTTTAAGATGACACATTTTATACCATGTCAAAAAACCAGTGACGCAACTCACATTGCGAATCTGTTTTTCAAAGAAGTCATTCGACTTCATGGCTTACCAAGGAGCATAGTTTCAGATCGAGACACCAAGTTCGTGGGACACTTCTGGAGAACTTTATGGAAAAAGATAAAAACAAACTTGTCGTTCAGTTCATCTTATCATCCTTAGACGGATGGATAGACAGAAGCTATGAATAGGATCTTGGGAGACTTGTTGAGGAGTTTGGTGACTGAACATCACAGTCAGTGGGACAACATTCTGCCACAGGAGGAATTTGCATATAATGATTCAATCAACAGGAGCACAGGGCAGAGTCCATTCCAAATTGTTTATGGGACACAGCCAAGAGGAATTTATGAACTAAGGGATTCAGAACGGGATAAGATAAGAAGTGCTAGTGTAGAAGATTTTTTCGAAGCAATGAAGGAACTTCACAGCCAGGTGAAGGAGCGATTGAAAAACTCAAGCCAAGAGTATAAGCGCAGAGCAGATCAACACAAGAGACAAATTCAATTTGAGGTTGGTGATTTTATTCTGGCACATATGAGAAAGGAAAGGTTCCCAAAGGGGACATATAACAAACTAAAGATGAAGAAGATCGAACCATGTAAGGTCTTGAAGAAATTTGGGGCAAATTCTTATGAGATTGAATTACCCGATGGGATCGAAATTTCTCCGATATTCAACATCTCATATTTGTACCCTTACAAATATGAGGAAGCAGAAGCAAGTAGTGAACAACCAAAGGTTCAGTGGAAAAAATAGATGCCTGTTGCAGAAAAGCCACAAATGGAAATCATACTAGACAAAAGAGTTAGTAAGAGGACCAGGAGAAAGGAATATTTTGAATACTTGGTCAAGTGGAAGGGACATCTAGTTGAAGATGCCATTTGGGAGAACGAAGCAGAGATCTAGAAGCATGGACAAACCGTGTGAGAGGTCATGGACAGGAGCCAATGAAAATTTTCAAGCAAGGGAGTATGATGCAAGAGCATCGCCAACAATAAGCGAGCGTGGGAGAAATGCCGATGCATTTTGGCACATGATGAATTGTTTGAAATATTTTGAAGTTTGATACACCAAACATAAATGAAACAATTAAGAAAGGGTGTACTTGTAGATTGTAATCATACCTTGAGCGTCTTTCTCTCGTCTGAAGGATTAAGAGGCATTTATGTTAGTAAATGTAAGTAGGTAGCTTTAAATTCTTAGATTAGACAGTTTTAGGAGCCGGAGGGAAAACGGATATAGACACCCTCACTTGTATCATTGTAATATTAGCAGCATAATCAATCAAGGGAGAGCATAGAGAAGAAGAAGCAGGAAGCTGTGTAAAATCACCCATGTATAGAAGTTTTGAGATTAATATATGAAGCTTTGATCCAGACTCATGGTGTTCAAATACTTTTTGTGTATTCATGATTGAATGTTATGCTCATGATTGTTTTACTCTTTCTGATATACATTTTATTTTATGCCATGTATGTATGATTTTGTGTTAAGCATTCGAAGTCTAAGAGAGTAAAGAATGATTTTCAATTGTTTCTCTGTCTGAGCAAGATTTTTCCTGCAAGGAGTGCAATGAAATTGTCCGCAAGGTGTGCATTGACAGAAGTCATAGTTCCTCTCTGCAAGCTCAGGAGGGATAACATTGTTCTCATTCTCGCAAAAGTGAAAGTTAAGCACAGGATCCATGCAAAGAGTGCATAGGCCGAGTGAAGTCTCAGAGTTACAACCTGAGGGAGTTGTTGAAGGACTGTTGTCGCAGAGAGTGCACAGAGTCGAAATGTTCAAATACTTGGAAGTATTTGAAGAATTGTCGCAAGGAGTGCGTGCAGGAGTCTTATTGAAGACTCGAGTTGTGGAGAAAGCTCAGAAGGGATAGAGTCTTTGAAGTTGTCGAAGAGAATCTCAAGAGGGATAGTGCCTTGAAGTGTTGTAAGAAGGCACAACGACGTTGTTTTGCAGGTGGATAAGTTTCGTGAAAGAACACTTTGTTCATTTCGTAGGAATTGTTAAGGAGGAATTTGATGGTCGAAATTCTCCGTGGAGAATTCACGAAGTTCCGAGAGCCGTCGGATCTTGCAGAGGAGCAAGAAGGATTACAGTGAGTGTTTTTCTAAGTGCAAGCTCAGGAGAAATAAGGTCGTAGGATCTTAGCCAACAAGGGTCGCTGGATCACTCGCTTGATCTCATTTCATGGATTCGCGAGTTGAAGGGTCAAAACCCTTGCATCAAGATTCGCGAGGTCGCGAAAGATGAAGTCCTGAAATAGTGAAAGAATATGAGCCGTCCGATTGGAAGAAGGACACGTGTCACGAGATCACCCATATCGGGGATTCAGACATCGGGAGTAAGAGAAGGAAGTCTCTTGACTTCGTGAGTGGCGAGTTGCGAGAAGTACGGAAGGAAGGTCAACCTTCGCTGACTTTCAAGTCGCGAAGGTTTGCACGGGAAGAGCATGTAGATTTAACCCTTCGACTTGTGAAGGTGCGAGTAGCGACAGGAGCTAGGGTTAAGCCTAGTCGGCGGTCGCGCGAGGAAGGCACTGACAGAGGAAGAGCCATACCTGTATCGACATTTTGGGTATCACGAGATTGGAAAGGAAGATTCGAGAGTTTCGACTTGTGAAGTCGCGAGATCGTGACTTGCGACAAGTACCTTTTGGAATTGGGCCTTGGTCATAGCATTGTGGTCGCATGAAAAGGCGGAGCTTGCGCCTAGTGTTGTTTGCACACGGGAGCTTCCGAAAGGACCCGTGGATCGATTGAATTGAGATTCCAATAAGGAATCGAACGAGCCAATTCGGCTCAAAGGAGATAAAGAACGATCCTATGAGCGGATCTCGGTCCGAGGGCCGATAGGTCTGCGTCAAGGGAGGAGGGGTCAATAAAAGGATTTTTGAAGATATTTATCAATATGTAGTGAAATTAGGGGTATTCTTTAATATCTCACAAATGAAGGTGCTATGTCATAGTTTCACTAAGTGAAGACCTGGTCGTAATCCATTTAATACTTTAATATGGAGTTGGCATGTGGTTTGTCAATTAGATTTAGCTGGGGTGGTTGAGAGGAATGAGTTATTATTGTAATGGATTTTCATCACCCGTGTGCCCTGAAGATTCTAGGGTTTACCTTGCTTCAAAATGGGGGGAAGTGTAGCTTGAAAAAAATGGAATTGACATGTGGAATTAAAAAAATATTAGTAAGAAAGAAAAAAAATTCAATGTGGGCCACAAATAAAATATTTCAATGTCCACATTAAGTAAACTATTTTAATATTATATACATATACATATATATGCATAAAGAAATTGAAAGTAAAATAGTGAAATATTCTTATTGCACCAAAAGACACTTTCTAGAGTAAAAAAAATATTAATAATGAAAAAAAACATCTTTTTATGCGATGTGTAATTCCTTGAATGCTTAAGACATTTAAAAAAATATTAATAACAAGTAAAATATTCCAATATCAACTTTATATGTGTGTGTGTGTGTATGTGTGATGATGATGATTAACGTCCACTGAGACTAAATTGTTCTATCAGACCTTGAGAGAGTAAGGGATTACTTGCAATTCTTTAAAATCTTGTTTATGTGCTAAAAAAGAATTAAGAGAAGATTTTCAAGATCACCATAGTTTTGTTGATTTAAAAGTTTAGGAAGGTTGGTAGTATGACAAATATTTTGAAATTGAGATCTAATATGGGTATAGGCTAGACAATCTAAGAGAAAGTGTTGTTCATATTCAAATTGTTAGTGTCACAAAGGTGACACACTCTTTCATTCCGTGGTGTTTTAGGAATTGACCAATGCCCAGTTTCACTATGGAGCTCGTGAAAAATTGTTTGTATCTTAGCAAGGATATTATATATTATGGTAATCATTTTGATATTCTATATTATGGTTGACTACATCCTTATAATACCTTAATTTTATTTTCTCCTCTAACTCTTTATCATACCACATTTTCTCCTCAAATTTGGATTTAATAATATTTTTAATAGTATCCTTATTCTACAAAATGGTGTCTTCGATGATTCCCCAACATCTTAGCAAAGAATGAGCATCTTTATGCCATCCTCGCTTCATTTGAAGGTGGTTATGATTGGATTTTGAAGCAATTTTAGGAAGCCTCTTGTCTTCAATGTTGTTTAAGTTGTTCTTATACATTAGGTATCTAGTCATAGCCATGCTCTGAATGGGGGAAAGGATTTCCTCTAAAAGGAGGATAGGATAGGGAATATTTCCTTTAATTTTGAGATTATATGTTATAAAATTCTTTTGGATTTTCTCTATCTTTCTCCAGGATTCACGAAATATACTACACCACCAGAATTCACATCCATATAGGTTAACATGAATAACAAGAGTCTTAAAGAGGAGTTTCTTCTTATCCCATGTCTAAAGATCAATTGATTTACAATTGTTTTCAAGCCCATAATAAGTTGTTTATCCCCCAATAAACCTTTTCTCAATGTCATAATTGTAGTTGAGCTTGTGGTGAATATAGATTCCAGGATATTTGTTTGAATTCACTTCCCCCAAGTTTGTGTTATCATATATGAAGGTATCATAAGTTATCTTATTGGATTTAATGATCATGACCTTAGTCTTGTCAGTATTAATAGTCATACCCATATTGGAGTAAAAATCCTTGAGGATTCTTAGTTGGATTTCAATATCATGGGGACTCCTTGCCATAAGAATGATATCATCAGCATAAAGAAGAAGATTGATGACTATACTAGTGAGAGTAGGAATGATACAACCTGTTTCTTCTAAGTAATCTTCTAACTTGTCAATGTATATTCCAAGAAGAGTGGGGGACAAAGCACAACCTTGATTGACTCCAATATTGCAGTTAATCCCTTTCGACCAGCCCTTAGTGTTCTTAAACTTGGAAGTAACATTATAATACAAACTTATTGCAACATCCCTTAACTCAAATGGCATGTTTATGTCTTCCAACCTATTCCAAAGGTTTTTCCCAGGACCCGTGTCAAAATCTTTTCTAAAGTCAACAAAACAACAGAAAATATTGGTTTTAGTATTTTAGAACTATGTTGCAATGATCCTAAAGGTAAAACTATGGTCCACAGTTGAACGATATATCCTAAATGTGACCTATCCTTTATCTCTTTTACCATGACTTTCTAGCCAAAGGCTAATCTTCTTGTCTAAAATAATTTCATAAATCTTAGATAAAATGTAACACACCTGACCCCTGAGTAACTTTCCTAGGGATGGGGCATCAAAATTTCATTCTCCTTAAATGATCAAATCCTTCATTCGGGGTTTCTACCACACTCTTCTCATCAAGAGTTTTCTAACCATGACCTCCTTGCTCAAACTCGAGCTCAGAACCGGAGGATATATCTTTTCAATGTTCTTCAGGCATTCATTGGTTGAAGGCCACGTGGAATATATGTGGATCCACCTTAAAAGTGTTATTTCCATGTTCCTTCCTCCATGATGGAAGACCATCCATAGCTCGATCTTAGGACTGGACTTAATCTCTATATACTATGTTTGTTCTGGAGAAACTTGGTGTTTTGGCACTCTGACACTTCATGCCTCTTCACTATCTACACACGAGACCACCTGGAGTTTCGAACTTCCAAAGTCCCGTGAGCTCACCACGTGGCTCCAACCTTCAGAATGTTTGGTCTCTCTACTGTACGGCATCCCCGATCCTCTAGAGTCCAAACTTCCAAACTCCCAGAGTCCCAATCACTTCACCAAACACATTGAAAAAGCGAACGCATATCAAGAACTGATACGTAGGAGGAGTCAGGGTGACACATGTTACATTCCAATGGGCCTATAGGGTATGTGATATACATGAATCCAGGTGACACATGGCAGATCAAGATGGGGCCCATGTCACCCTGGGCAGTGTCACTGCACCTCGTCACCCCAGACTGACAGGATTCTACATTCCTCATATCTCACGGTCGAGATCCAGTCACGTAGAATTATAGATCTATGGCTCTGGTTACCTCGGGGATTCAACATTCATAATTATTTCTATGAAAACTCCTCTTACCTCCCAATGTGTCCAATATCTGAATTAAAGGGGATACTGCCATGCGTCCCTGATATATTGATGGCTTGGAAAGGATCCGAAGGATCCCACAATCTACGGTTCAGGGTCCTTCACGGCTCCGGACTTCGGGGTTTCAGATCCCGGTTTAGTTGGTGAGATAGGTTCACCCAACCACCTAGGGAACTACATATCGCCTATTAATCTTACGAGAAATCGAATCTCCCGTTTACCTTCAACCTGCATAAGGTTGGTAAAGTTGGTCATACTCCGAAGTCTCAGACTTCCAGAACTTTGAATCCAAGGGGAGATAGTTTCCTTAGGCTTAGCCCAAGGTTCATGGATATTGGTCATATGGGTCCTTTCGAATGAATATCCTCCACTCATCTTCTAAACAAAGGGACCTCCCATTTTAAGGCTTCCACTTTCACTATCCTTCATGATCTTTTTCATGAAATGGTTAAGTACTTGGGCCCAAAATCCCAGTTGCAAAACAAGGATTTTGAAAGAGGTATCCTCTTCAGATGGATAGGTTCAAGTCATCATGATATCTTCTGTCTCATCCATCATACAATCTTATGCCCCAGGAAGCCTCGGGAGATAATATGGGCACACAAACTATCGGTCAGAAGTGTAAGTTCACAAAGAGATGAAGGCACACACATATCATAACAACTCCACACATAAGTCATTTAGAAATACGCATATGTATAAATACAAGCATTCATTCATAATTCTAGTTCAATACATAAAATAGGGAAAATAATTATCAGAACTAGATAGCGTGAAGTGACTACTGAAAGGGGTTCTCATTTCCACCCAACCATAGTCTCAGTCTTGCCAAACAAATTTACTACTAGCCACCCCCGAGCTAGACCACGATGCTCTGCAAAAAAAAAAAAAAAGTTTCGGCTCAATAACACTAGGGATGGAGGTTACTCTCCTCCTCCCACTGGATCTTGGCAATGGTTTACACGGTACCAAGAAAGGAGGACTGACCTTGTTTATCAGCCTGTATCATAACCTTCTTAGTCATTTCCTATGACTAGAACGCTTATTTCCTAGTTATTCCTTGAACCCAAGAGCTTCACCTCTCGTCTATGCACTCTTCGCAAGTCTCTCCTTTCCCACCACACCTTCCTTTCTTTCCTCTTTCAACAAGGTCATGTGTGGCTCGAATTCCCAACCCGTGGTCAGGTATGGAATCC
Organism: Picea sitchensis; assembly: GCA_010110895.2. NCBI lineage: Eukaryota > Viridiplantae > Streptophyta > Pinopsida > Pinales > Pinaceae > Picea > Picea sitchensis. Next base: position 151,415 of record SNQJ01S0016694.1, read on the forward strand.
TTACAGATGGGTGCTCTACCCCATCTCCTTATTAACTCTTGAGGAGGTATTCCAACCTACCAACCTGACTGTAATTCATTTATGGGTCAGAGGACTGTTCTGGTCCAGAGAAATTAAATCCAGTAAGGTATTGGTTTGTTGAAGGTTAACGCAACCATTCCTAGTCCCCTTCACCATCTCTTTGCATAGCATTCATGGTATTTCTAAGTACACCCCCTTCCATAATTCATGCAACACTTATCCATATTTCTAGTAAATAACATAATTTACATTCATTGACCTTTCATACTAAGGTCCATCAAATCAAACTTTCACACATATTAATTTTTCCATAGTCCCTTGTCCATTATAATTATATTTACAAACTGGGGGAAACAAGGTGTTACAATTTCCTTCCCATTAAAGGAACATCATCCTCGATGTTTTATATACCAACACGCTCTCTATATATAGAATTGAACAAAACTGGATATGCATGTCTCATGGAATCCTCCATTTCCCATGTAGCCTCGTCTGGTCCAAAGTGTTTCCACCGCACCTTGATCTGTGCAATGGTTCAGTTCTTGAGTGAGGTTTCCTTCTTATCTAGTATTCATTGAGGTGGAAGGAATTTTCCCTCTGGTTCCACTTGGATCATAGACCAGTCAATTATATTATTAGAATCATGTACATATTTCTTCAATAATGAAACATGGAAAATAGTATGTGCCTTTATTGTGGGAGGGAGTGCTAGCCTATAGGATATAGGTCCCACTCTATCTAAGACTTCAAAGGGTCAACAATACCAAGGTGATATCTTGGCACAAGTTCCCATTCTCAGGGAACTCTTCCTGGGCATAACTCTGTGATAGACATGGTCTCATGTCTTGAACTCTCTGGGAGTTCTCTTTTTGTCCGCGTAATTTTTTGTCTATCCTGAGCGATCTTCATATTTTTCTTTATCTAAATCACTTGTTGTTCCATTTCCTTCAGAATGTTGGGTCCGATTGCAATTCTATCCACTGGATTACTCTAGCTGACTGAAGTCTTGCACTGTCTACCATAGAGGGCTTCAAAAGGTCTCATATTCAGTGATTCTTGATAACTGTTGTTGTAGGAAAATTCTACCAGTGGCAGGTAGTCTTCCCACTTCTTAGGTTGATGCATTACATGCATCCTTAGCATGTCTTCTGATATTTGGTTTACTCTTTTTGTTTGTTCATCATTTTGAGGTTGATAGGTTGTGCTAAACAACAATTTAGTCTCAAAACCAACCATCAAGGATTTCCAAAAGCTTGAAGTGAATTTCGTGTCTCTGTTAGACACATTCTCCTTACTCATGCCATGCAATCTAAATATCTTATTCATGAATATGTTGGGAATATCTATTTCCTTGCAAGTCGATTTGACATAACTTGTTGGAATTCTAGGCATTTAGCTAAATATTCAGCTATGTCCTTTTTCAATCCATGGCAATAGAAGTGTTTTCTAGTGGCCGCAATCATTTTCTGATAACCTGGATGACCAGTGTATGGTCTCTTGTGTAGTTCGTCCATTATGAACCTATTCAAGTCGTCACAACTTGGGATACACAATCTGTTTTTGTAAGTTAGTAGACATTCGTCCAACATCTAATAGACTTCATACTTTATCCCTATGGGATCTTGCTTTATATATGATGTCATGGTCTTGAAGAATGCATATGTTTCTTGTGCATTCCTGACTCTTTCCCTGACATTTGTTTCACAGGTGCTCACCGCTTCCAAGTGAATCATTTTCATACTTATGATAAGGCAATCAACCACCCTATTTTCCTTTCCTTTGATGTGTTTGATTTCGAAATCAAACTCACTAAGGAGAGTCATCCATCTAGATTTTCTAGCATTGATTTTCAGTTGATCAAATAGGTGCCTCAACCCACAATGGTCTGTCATAAGTATAAATCTTCTATCCAGGAGGTAATTCCTCCACATTTTTAAAGCATGCACTATGGCATCTAACTCTAGATCATGGGTCACATAATCAATTTCATGCTCATTCAATTTTATGGATTTGTAGCAAACTACACGTCCATCTTTCATAAGGACTCCTCCAAGTCCTTCCTTGAAGGCATCGATGCATACGAGGAATTCAGTATCAGGGTCTGCAATCTTTAGCATGGGTGCATGGGTCAGAAGGTATTTCATTTCTTGAAATATTTCTTCACATTCTAATGTCCAAGTGAATTTAACCCCCCTTTTTCTGGAAGGCAGTGATTGGGCAACCAATCTTGGAAAATCCTTTTATGAACCTTCTATAATATCCTGTTAAGCCCATACAGGATATGATATCACATACATCCTTTGGGGTGGGCCATTCCATAATAGACCTGATCTTTTTAGGCTCTACTTTCACTCCTTCTTTAGAAATAACATGGCCTAAGTAATGGACTTGTTTCTGGAATGTCACACTTGATAAACATAGCATAGATTTGATGATCTCATAGTACTTGAAGTACCAGTCTGAGATGTTCCTCATTCTCCTCTCTGTTATTGGAGTATATTAGGATATTGTTAATCAAAACCAATACAATTCTATCTAGGAATTTGTTGAGTACATTAGTCATCAGGCACATAAAAGTGGTAGGGGCATTGGTTAATCCAAATGGCACCACCACAAATTCATAGTGACCATACCTTGTCCTGAAGGAGGTTTTTTGGATATCTTCATCCTTGATTCAAACTTGATGGTATCCAAACCTCAAGTCAATCTTTGAGAAAATGGAAGCACCCCCTAATTGGTCAAACAAGTCATTGATTCTTGGTAAGGGGTACTTGTTCTTTATGGTTGTCTTATTGAGTTGTCTATAATCTATGCACAGTCGGAGTGTACCATCTTTCTTCTTCACAAATATGATTTTTTCTCCCCATGGAGACACACTGGGCCAGATGTAGCCCTTGTCCATCATTTCCATTAGCTGTATCTTGAGCTCAACTATCTCGGGTGTACTCATCCTATAGGGTGACCTAGACACTGGCACTGCTCCTGGTGCAAGTTATATAGAGAAGTCAATGTCTCTTCTCAGAGGTAGACCCGATACCTCTTCTGGAAACACGTCTCTATACTCTCTTAGTATGGGGTGGTCCTCTAGGTTTGGTTTGTCATCCTCAACAGATTCCAACACATGTATTTCATACAAAGGACATCCCTTTCTGCAATACTTTTTCATTTGAAGGGATGATATTCGTCTCACTGAGATAGGCTTTTGAATCCCTTGGAGGGTTATCTTTCTCCCTTATTCATTTACACATTCTAATGTTTTGTGGTAGCAGTCAAACTTAGTTTTACATGCAACTAGCTAGTCCATACCAATCAACAGGTCATAAGATCCTAGGGAAAGTATGTTAAGGGTAGCTTGGGTGGGAAATTCATCCATAGTGAATTGGAAATATGGTATGACATATGCTAATTTTATTTTGGTTCTAGTGGCTAGTTGTACCAACCATGGCTTAGCATGCCTATGTAGCTACAGTTTACACTTATCAACAATTTGAGGGGCCACACAACTCAAATTAGAACCAGGTTCATTTAAAATAGAAATTAGATGGTTGGCGATCATACCTTCCATCTCCACCACTGAATCTTGGTGGTCAGCTTGTTTATTATCCACGACTGCATAAATCTATGGCATATTCCTAGCCACATCATTGACGGTGGTAGCTTCTTGAATGTTGTAAACTCTCCTAGTGTTTTGTTGTCTGTGTGGGCAGTCCCTCATTAGATGTTCTTCTCCACACCCCTAACATTTCAAGGGTTCCTTCTTTGGGTTATCTGTCTTTCCTGGGCTTACTCCAAAAGGTTTATTTCCACTCTGGGACGGGAAATTTTGTTGATATACACCTCTATAAGGAAGGTTTATCCTAGATTCCTTCCCACCGTTCCTAAATCATGAGGATTTTAACCCTTTCTTATTGAATATCGAACGTCTCTTCTTCTTCCAATCCTCGTGAGGTTCTGTCTATCTCTCAAACTATTCATCATAGTACCTCGCCTTCCAAATAGTGTCTTATAAGGTCTTTGGCTCATCAAACTCAATCTTGTTCTGGTAGATCTGAGGTAGCCCATTGATAAATTGTTGCACTTTCACCTTTTCATCCTTTATGTAGGGTACATACCTCAGCAGCTCAACGAACGTATTGACATATTCCTCTATGGCGATTTGTCCCAGCTTGAGTTCATAGAACTCTTTAGTCTTCTCATAAAAATATTTTTTTGATAGATACTTCTTCTTGAAGTGTATCTGAAATTGTTTCCATGATAAGTATTATTCATGGATTTCTTTCAAATTCTTAAGGTCTTCCCACCAAATGGAAGTTTTTCCATTCAGGTTGAAGATGGTTATTCGAGCCTTCAAGTTTTCAGAGTAATCATGGACTCTGAAGTACTTATTTAAACCAAGCAACCAAGCTTATGCCTCTTCCCCTTTCTTAATCTCACCATCGAAAGAGGGTGGTTTGGATTTCTTTAACTCTTCAGGGTCATGAATTTTGGAATGCTTTCGCTTTTTCCCTTTCCTTTGAGAATGTGAGCTAGTTTTCCTACTAGAATATCCCTCTGAGTTTCCAGTTTCCTTCCTAGAGGATTCTACCAATGAGTGTTCCCTATCTCCAGGTTGGACCTTCCTCGAGGTAATCCTCCTAGTGTGGCCACTTATGAGACCACATTTTTGTATCTCAGGTGGACTTTGACTTCTCTTTGTATGTCATCGGTCTACATGACTGGTTGTGGGTCCATGTTGTTGCTTCCTATGTGTATCAGATAAGCTCTGCAACAAAATTGCATTAATTTTTGTTTGTTTTTCTTTCTCTATAAATCTCTCATTGTCGGCCTTGCATCTCTGTCATTAGGCCATGAGGCTTCTTACAGTTTTAGCCATATCTAGAGGGGTTTCCACCGCCCTCCTCTAATCAGATTCTTTGTCCCTATTGTGGGATCCACCCCCCACTTCATGGCACGTCACCATCCTTTATGCTTGTAGTTTCCCATGATTCACTAACCGCTTGAGTGCAGATAAAACACTTGTTGTTAGCTAAGAGTCTATTAGTTCATGAACAACACATAGTCATATTTCGTAAATACACACATAGTAGAAACATTTTATTCTTTTCTGCAGTAAGGGTTTAACCAGACTCTTTAGGAAGGATGTAAGGTAGGGTGTCTCCCTCAAATTTCTTTAAATATGGTTGTTTTCACAACTCGTCCATAAGACCAAGTAGGACAAGTGTTGTAAACTAGCTATGATACCAATTTGTAACACACCCGACCCCTGAATGACTTTCCTAGGGATGGGGCATCAAAATTTTGTTCTCCTTAAATGATCAAATCCTTCATTAGGGTTTTCTACCACACTCTGCTCATCCAGAGTTTTCTAACCATGACCTCCCTTCTCAAACCCGAGCTCAAAACCGACGGATATATATTTTCGATGTTCTTCGGGTGTTCATTGGTTGAGGGCCACGTGGATCCACCTTAAAAGTGTTATTTCCAAGTTCCTTCCTCCATAGTGGAAAACCATCCATAACCTGATCTTAGGACTGGACTTAGTCTCTATCTCCTATGTCTGTTGTGGAGAAACTCAGTGTTTCAGCGCTCTGACGCTTCATGCCTCTTCACTATCTACACACAAGGCCACCCAGAGTTCCTAACTTCCAAAGTCCCATGAGCTCACCATGTGGCTCCGACCTTCAGATAGTTTTGTCTCTCTACTATACTACATCCTCGATACTTTGGAGTTCGAAGTCCTAAAATCCTGGAGTCTCGGTCACTTCACCAACCACATTGGCTAGGACGACACATATCAGGAACTGACATGTAGGAGGGGTCAAGGTGACACTTGTTGTGTTCTAATGGGCCTATAGGCTACGTGATAAAAATGAATCCAGGTGACACGTGGCACGTCAAGCTAGGGTCCACATCACCCTGGGCGGAGTCACTGCACCTTGTCACCCTATACTAAAAGGCTTCTACATTCCTCAGATCTCATGGTCGAGATCCAGTCATGTAGACTTATAAATCTATGAATCTGGTTACCTTGGGGATTCAACATTCAGAAGTATCGTTATGAAAAATCCTCTTACCTCCCAAATAATACAATCTTTGAATTAAAGGGTATAGCGCCACACGTCCCCGATACATCGACGACTAGGAAAGGATCCAAAGGATCCCACGATCTACGGTTCTAGGTCCTTCGCGGCTCCAGTCTTTGGGGTTTCAGATCCCTATTTAGTTGGAGAAAAAAGTTCACCCAACCACCTGGGGAACTATGTATCACCGGTAAATATTACAGGAAAGTGAATCTCTTGATTACCTTCGACCCGCATAAGGCTGGTAAAGTTGGTCATACTCCGAATTCCCAGACTTCCAAAGCTCCAAAGCCAAGGGGGAATAGCTTCCTTAGGATTATCCCAAGGTTCTTGGGTGTTGGTCATATGGGTCCTTTCAAATGAATCTCATCCGCTCATCTTCCAAACAAAGGGACCTCCCCTTTTAAGGCTTCCAGTTTCTCTATCCTTCCTGAGATTTGTCATGAAATGGTTAAGGACTTGGGCTCGGAATCCCAGTCGCAAGACAAGGATTCTGAAAGAGGTATCCTCTTTAGATGAACAGGTTCAAGTCGAAACAATATATCCTGTCTCGGCCATCATACAAGATTATGCCCCAGGAAGCCTCAGGAGCTAAGCTAGGCACACAAACTATCAGTGATAAGTGTAAGTTCACAAAGAGATGAATTCATACACATATAATAGCCACTCCACACAGAAGTCATTTAGAATTACACATATTTATAAATCCAAGCATTGATTCATAATCCCAGTTCAATACATAAAACAAGGAAAATACTTATCATAACTAGATAACGTGAAGCGACTACTGAAAGGGGTACCATTTTCCACCCAACCATAGGCTCAGTCACTCCAAACGAATTTACCACTAGCTACCCCCAATCTAGACCATGATTCTCTGCATAAGAATCTTTTCTTTTGGCTCAACAACAGTAGGGATGGAGGTTACTCTCCTCCTCCCGCGGGATCTTGGAAATGGTTTACACGATACCAAGCAAGGAGGAACAACTTTGTTTATCAACTTCTATCATAACCTTTTTAGCGATTTCCTATGACCATAACGTTTACTTCCCAGTTCTTCCTTGAAACCGAGAGCTTCACCTCTCATCTCTCCACTCTTCACGAGTCTCTCCTTTCCCACCACACATTCCTTTCTTGCCTCTTTCAACAAGGTTTCATGTGGCTCAAATTCCTATCCTATGGTTAGGTCTGGAATCCTTACAGATGGGTGCTCGTCCCCATCCCCTCATTAACTCTTGAGGATGTCTTCCCACCTAAGATCCTGACTGTAATTCATGGTTGGATCAGAGGATTGTTCTGTTCCTGAGACATTAAATCCAGTAAGGTACCAGTTTGGTGAAGGTTAACACAACCATTCATGGTCCCCTTGACCACCTCTTTGCATAGAATTCGTGGTGTTTCTAAGTACACCCCACTTCTAGCAGTCATGCAACACTTATCCATGTTTCTAGTAAATAACAAAGTTTTCATTCATTGACCTTTCATACTAAGGTCCATCAAATCAAACATTCACACATATTAAGTTTTCCATAGTCCCTTGGCCATTATAGTTATATTTACAAACTGGGGGAAACAAGGTGTTACATAAAATTGAGCTAATCATAACGGTCCTATAATTAGAGTGAATGTTTCTATCCCCATTTTTAAAAATAGGAACAGTTAGGCTTTGCATCCATGGTTTAGGGAAGCCCTACTTGACTCCTAAATTGAAGAGCTTATGCATGTGAGGGATGAGGATAGGCCCTTTGATTTTAAAACTTTCATCTGGTTAGCTTTCAATGTCCTTAGATTTTCCATTTTCAAGCCACTTAACCCCAAACTCTATGTCATCCAAAGAAAAAACTTCATCCTCTATAGGGGCAATATGAATGGTGTCCATGGAATTAGGGAACTCGTAAATACTTTTAAGGTAGGAATTCTAGTCCCTTGAGGGAATCCTATTATTTTATTTAGTATTGTGGATTAGAATTTTCCTCCATAACTTCTTAGGATCAATCTTATATAGTTGTGAAAGCTTCTCTTGCTATTTATTGATATGGTACCATTTTCCCCTTTTAATTAGAGATTTGTGTTTATTGATCTTATCAATTTTTAATGACTCATTGGAATCATCCCTAATGGATTTCCTAGCAATTTTATATTCTTTATCATACCAAGGGTTGGTCATTATATTATTCTCTTTACATGACACCTTGAAAGATAACTTGTTAATAGAAGTGGAAATGGTAGTTGTAAAATTATGATATAGGTCTTCGCTATTGTCCTTATAAGTTAGGAGATGTAATTCGCTATTTAAATCCTTTAAGAAAAGGTGAACTTTAGTTTTTTCAAAGAGTAGTTACCTTTGATTATTAGAATTCTCTTCAATGGAACTCCTGTGCATGGAAAATTTTAGAGTTAGGGTTAAAGGTCTATGATGAGAGTCGGGTTCATGGTCATTTAAAAGGGAAAAAGTTACTATTTGGCTGGAAACGGGGATATCATATATTGCATATTCTATGACACTACTACCTAGCCCATGAATACAAGTCATTTGGGTGGAATTTGGTCACTTCATTACTCCATTCCAAATTATTAGGTCCTGAGAGATGCAAAGCTTGACCAACTCAATACCAAAAAAAATATCAGTTAGGTCTTCAGAGCTTCTTTTGTAGCTATTATCTAGAACAAGGTCCTCATCTAGCCATAAAGGATTATGGTTGGAATCATTGCTTAAAAAACTAGCTTGGTTAGTTGCACTCATAGCATTAAAGTCTCATAGAAGGAAGATATTACCTTCAATTTTCAAACTATAAATATCTTGTTCTAAATTATTCTATGGAAAATTGCTATCTAGATTGTTTTTCTTATAAAAGGTAGAATTAATAGGTGAAATATAACAAATTACTATCTACATCTTGTTAGCATTGATGTCTGGAATTTCCATCCAAATATTTTGATTGACAGTGTCGATCTTATGAAGTTGAATGTGAGGAGAAATGATCTTTCTAATATAACAAGCTATGCCTCCTTTCCCTCTATGATAGGACTTTTTGTTCCATGCCGACCACAAGAAAAATATTTCCATGTTAGGGACTTTAGACTCTTCATGCTCCCAAGTTTCAACTAGACTAATAATATCAATATCACTTGGGATCCAAATTATCATAGGACCTTTGTGTTACACACCAAATTCCCACACTACTAAGTGTCACACTTGAATGTTGTAGTGTCATTACCATGTGAGAATATTTTCCATAATCCCTAGGTACGTAGAAGGAGAAATTAATTACGTGAAGGTCAAAATACTATGTGTACATGTATTATTCATTATTATTGATAAAAAGGAAATTAATTTAGTGTGAGAATCCACCTCACATTTAGTTTCTTAATACGAAGGAGAAGTTGAGAGTCTCATGGATGGTTGAGAGATTTTCTCAAACCAAAATCCTAATTTAATGGATCTTGAGAGATATTTCCTCCTTAAAATCCTTGAGAGATATTTTCTCCCTAAAAATCTTGGAGATCCGAATTTAGTGGATCTAGTGAGTGATCTTCTCCTTGGATTGTCAAAGGTTAGTTATCAAATGGAAAATTATTTAAATTCCTTATGTGAGAGCTTAGGGGAAGGAGTTCTAGGAGTATGGAACCTTTTTTATTGTGACATTCAAGAGAGAGTTGGAGAAGAATTATCATTATCATCAGGCGGTGCACAAAGGGGACTGGAAAGGAGAATCTTGCATCACATCGACACGGTTGTAAGTTGTTTCCATTCTTTCTCATTATGAATATAACTTTTCCCATTTCCTCATTCTTGTCTTATTCAATTTAATGCATGAATGTTTGTTCTAGTTAAACTTGTATTGATTGGTTTTTATCTAACGTTACAAGGTATAAAATAAGGGTTTTTTTTCTTTTTGTAGGAAGATTGCAAGAGTTATGTTCTACTAGGACTTGGATCAGTTCTAACACCGAAGCAACAAGGAAAACCTACGAGAAGAAGGTTAGATATCTCTCTTTATTTATCTTTCACCTCAACCTTCATGCATGAAAATATACAATAGTTAGGAAATAGGGACGTTAGTTTCCACTTGTTCTCTTCTGTCATGAACTGAAGAGAACCTAGTTCAGGGGGTGTTCAACCTATACTTTAGGAGGACTCTATTACACACCAAATTGCCACACTACTAAGTGTCACACTTGAATGTTGCAGTCTCATTACCATGTGAGAATTTTTCCATAATCCCTAGGTATGTAGAAGGATAAATTAATTATGTGAAGGTCAAAATACTATGTGCACATGCATTATTCATTATTATTCATAAAAAGGAAATTAATTTAGTGTGAGAATTGACCTCACATTTAGTTTCCTAATCTCAAGGAGAAGTTGGGAGTCTCATGGATGGTTGAGAGATTTTCTCAAACCAAAATCATAATTTAATGAATATTGAGAGATATTCCCTCCTTAAAATACTTGAGAGATATTTTCTCCCTAAAAATATTGGAGATCCAAATTTAGTGGATCTAGTCACTGATCTTCTCCTTGGATTGTTGAGTTAGTTCTCAAATGGAAAATTATTCAAATTCCTTATGTGAGAGCTTAGGGGAAGGATTACTAGGAGTATGAAACCTTTGTTATTGTGACATTCAAGAGAGAGTTGGAGAAACATTCTCATTATCATTAGGAATTGCACAATGCGGGCTAGAAAGGAGAATCTTGAAGGAAAGATTGCATCACATCAACATGGTTGTAAGTTGTTTCCATTATTTCTCATTATGAATATAACTTTTCCTATTTCCCCATTCTTGTCTTATTGAATTTAATGCATGAATGTTTGTTCTAGTTTAAATTAGATAGATTGGTTTTTATCTAATGTTACATAGTATAAGAGAAGGGTTGTTTTCCTTTTTGTAGGAAGATTGAAGAGTTTTCTTCTACTAGGACTTGGATTAGTTCTGACAGTGGAGCAATAAGGACAACCTACAAGAACAAGGTTAAATATTTCTCTTTCTTTCCCTTTCTCCTCAACCTTCATGCATGAAAATATAGAATAGTTAGGAAAGAAGGACATTAGTGTCCACTTGTTCTCTTCTATCATGAATTGAAGAGAACCTAGTTCAGGGGGATATAAGGTCTCTGTCCCCACAGAGCCTTATAAAACACAAGTTAAAAATATGGAGTAGATAAATGTTATTTTGTACAATTTAATCTTCAACATTTAACCATAATTTATTTAGCATAAATTAAATTTATTAACAGCATGAAAATAAACTTACGTAACAACCACATAACACATCATATTCATGAAAATACATACCTATGTCTAATGTTATTTCTCCAATATTCGTCTGTCCTCTCTATTGCTCTGCCCAAACTCTGCCCAAAACTGAATCTTTCCTCCCTGTCAGCTAGGAACAGAGCATAATCGGCTCCCTAGCTCCAGGATTCCGTGAGGATTCCTGGCCCCCGAGCCCAAAACTCCAAGAAACCGATGCACCCCTGTAAGAGTCCACCCAAACTCCAAACCAGAAAATACAAAACCAGAAAACACATACAATCCCTAATCTCCAAATGTTGCTTTCTTCCCCCAAATTTCCAAAAGTCCTTCTCCTGAATGCCTCTGCCCCTTCATATCATGCTCCCCATTCACTACCTCATACCCTCATTTAATGCCACCCACCTTATCCCTCCATTCAATACCTTATCCCTCCATTCAATATTGTATCAGTCCATTCGTTGCCTTATCCCTTCATACGTAAAGTTTTCTAATAATAAATTAAAAGTTATTAAGCCTTTAATTCGTTATTCAAACATTAAATGTGTTAATTAATCAACATACATTAGATAATAAATAAATAAATAAATAATATTATTGATAAATAATCATTATTTAACTAATACACATTAGGACAATTAATTATTTAGTTAACTATACTTGATAAACTTTAAGCAACTATTTAACTAGGATTGTTACAGGGGAGATCAACCTGTCTGCAGGGTGAAATTTCTCACAACAAAAAAATTTCATAAATACATGAGAATAGGTTACCAAACTTAGTATTTGTTCTTTCACGTACTCTTAAATACATGAGAATAAGTTACTGAGTATACTTTTATCACTTTTTTAGACTCATAAAAGATATATGAATCAAATTCTAATGGTATCACCCTGCCACAAATTAATTATGTGGTGATGTGTCCCACACCTTTCACTGTCGATGAGAACAAGCCTCTCATTAGATGGTCAGCTTCTTTTGACTTATATTTGGTAGTGGACATGATGATCTCTTCGATATGGATATCAGATCCTGATCTCGTTACCCCTATTGCGGCCCTCGACATGTATTCCTTCTATAGAATTCTTCTTCTATCCAATGAAGATCTCCTGGAAGCCATGATCGAGGTAGTTCCCTTGACATGTATTCCTTCCAAAGCATTGTCCTCTTAGAAGCCATGATCAATATGAGGTTATGGGAATAGTTCTCTTTCTGTGTCAAGCTCGTTAAAAAATGAAACAAAGAGTTATAAGCATAGTTCTTGTTTCTGTGTCAATCTCCTTAAAAAATGAAACAAAAGACCACGACCATAGTTCCCATTTCTGTGTCAAGCTCGTTAAAAAATGAAACAAATATATGGAGATCGAATCTAGAGGTAATGAGGATGATTCATTTTTATATTTCAATCTCATTAAAAAATAAAACCAGCCATGATAATGGTTCCCATTTCTATGTCAATCTCGTTAAAAAAATGAATCAAATCCCCCCCCTCTAATTGAGTCGAGTATTTCACTAGATATCATAACTTGGAACTTCCTTTCATCTTCCCATATCAATTGATCATTTTTGTTCCTCCCTCTCTAGTGAACATTTACCTATTAGTAGCCAGCAATCTAATTGGGTATAGAAATCGGGGACAACATAAGAATTTGCAGATGAAACCAAGTTTGGGGGGAATGTCTCCAACCTCTGGTTATCATGTTGGATTTAAGCCTCTATATTCTCAATCTATGGGTAAAGTACCAACCACCCATGGGCATCCCTCGAAACCTTTGGACATTACATTGGGAAGTTTCGAGCACAATCAATTTTCATTTTTAAGCTCATTAAACAATGAAACTAGTTCTGAGCATAGTTTATTTTCTAGTTTCAAGCTCGAGAAAAAATGAAACCTACCCAAGCATAGTTTTACTTTATTTTCAAGCTTGTGTAAAAATGAAACTTACCCTGAGCTTAATATTTTTTATTCCTCATGATCATAAATACATGAGAATAGGTTATCGATCTTAGTCTTTATTCTTTCTCGTGCTCATAAATACATGAGAATAGGTTACCGATATTAGTCTTTTTTATTTCTCGTGCTTGTAAATACATGAGAATAGGTTACCGAGTATACTTTTATCACTTTTTCGGACACGTAAAATCTATATGAAAATGAAACTCTTTGGATTCTCCTTTAATCTATTTTCAAACTCCCTAAACATGAAAATATTGTCGAGCAACCTCATTGTCTTTCAGGCTCGCTAAAGTGAATTAGAAAGAACGTCTATCGAGCGATAGTTTATCTCTTTTTTGGTCTCATCAGACTATTTATGAAAAAGGAAAACCCTGACCATCTTGTTTAGGAGATTTCTCTTGAGTATTATTTTATACAGTTTTAGGCTTGGGAGACTAAACTTACGAAAAAATCCATCTTGAGTCTTCTTTAACATCTTTTCAGAATAACTATGAAAAGGCCATCGAGTTTACCTTCTCTCGACTCGTAAAACTTTACATTGAAGGACCCATATAGGATTGAACCCTTACTTCTTCCAATTCATCAAACATGGGAAGAGGGCCTCATCGAAGCTGAGTTATACCGAGCATTTGTTATCCTCCTCGAGCTCGTTAAACAAGAAATAGGTACTTGCCAATAATGGTGGGAGAGAAATTTAGGAAGTTGGTCAAGGTTTCAAAAGATTATGGGAGTTGTTTTTCGTCCTTAAACATTGCACCTTTATACATTATGTTCTACAATTTGGTAATCCATTTGTCTCTGAGTCATTCGAATCCCATGTGTCATCGTACTCTTTCAACTCATTTGAAGATAACCTTTGGTTTTCGTCACACTCTACGCGTCATCATACTCTTTCGACTCCTTTAAAGAGAACCTTTGGTTGTCTTCACGCTCTATGCATCATCATACTCTTTCGACTCCTTTAAAGAGAACTTTTGGTTGTTGTCACACTATGTTTAGATCATTTCCTCATCAAATCAAATTCTCCCAAGTCAATTGTCATGCCACACAATGTTTAAGGGAAGTATCAACCTTACAACTACTCTGCAATATCCATACCCATGTTAGTATGTCCCCATCTAATCAATAACTATTCATTACTATCCTACATTTGCTTCATGTTGTTGATGGGGGATACATCATGGCCCTCCTTTGACGAGTATATTCCTATCAACTTCAACATATTATCTAGAAATTAGACTTAGAAACCAATTAGTACCTTGGAGCGTGCATGCCTTAATGGCATATTTCTTTATTTTCGACAGTGGGTTTATATCATTGAGTTATGATCGAAATATTCCACCAAGTGTTCGACTTCAAATAATTGATTCAAACCCATTGGATTATACTAGGGTACCTTGGGATTCATTGAAATCAATGATGATTTCTCTTGCACTTGTTAACGATATAAATTAATGACTGGTAATCAAGTGGTTTGTACCATGTTCGACATCAAGACATCTATTCACATGGCTAGAATCATGCCATTTCAAGATCAGGATGAAGACCCTGGGTTGGGAAATCATTTAGTTATGTTCTTTTCCCCGGTTTCATTAGAGATCATTTGACACTACTGTATATACTATCACATAGATCCACTTTGTATTGGTTTGTGGATATGTTGTCTTGTCGTAGCTCCACTGCGTATTTTTTCGTGGCTACGACCTGAATGAGTCATGGAGGTATGGATCCAAATTGTATGTTTGGTGGTGATATCCTTAGCTAGTGTTGTAATGGATCTACAATGTATTGGTCAGCGGCTATACTTTAAGACCATTTTTGTACCAAGCATGGGTATGTGTTACACATAAAAATGTCACACTTAAGTGTCACACCCTAAGTGTCGCATGCATTGTCTCAAGTGTTGTATGTACCTTACTAAGTGTCGCATTCTCTTTGATAAGTGTCGCATCTACTTTGCTAAGTGTTGCAACCCATTGACACCATATAAAAATTTCTCACAATCCCTAAGTCATGTTGGAAGAAGAATCCCTATCATCTAATAGTCAAAACACACCTTTTTCTTGGAAATTTCGACCATTTTTTGGAATTTTAGAAGGGTGGCGCTCCCATACCCATGATTAGGGAGCACCGATGATCCCCCTACCATGTTAAGGTGGTGCCAATGATGCTCTGTCTCTCACTAAGGGGGGGCATAAGTCTGGTTAGAGGGAAATATGTGATTTTCCAAGTTTTTCGAAGGGCCAACTCCAAATGGATGAGGTTTTTTTAGTCGACTCCTATGCTATGGATATATATTAAGATCAAATCCCAACTTAACAAGCCATATCCTAAACCATTTCCCTAATTATCCCATGGTGTTTAAGCCTCTCAAGCCTATATATTGAAGGTATTTCCAAGGTGAAAGGGGAAACAATTCAGATGTCAAACCTTTGATCCTGGGAGAAAGCACTAACATTTTGATTTCATGTTTTCATGAAAGGGTTCGATGAGGAGATCTTGGAGAAGCTACTGCATCACCAAGAATTATTTGTAAGTTCCTTCTTCTTTTTTTCCAATTCATATAAACTTGGCCTATTCCCTTCAAGTTCGTGTGTTCTACATTTGGTTTTCTATTGTCGTTTCAATCTTTGCAGATAGATCTACTTTGTATAATCATATAGAGTAGGAGGAAGAGTTAGTTTTCTAGTGTTTGGAGGATTCCATTTGCATTGAGGAACTTGGATATCAATATCAAGGATTGGAGCAGCGAGGACGAACATCACAATAGGGTATGCCACATTTGTCTTCTCTCTTTCTTGATTAATTGAGTTAGATTTAAAGGGAATGTAGAAACCACTTGTTCCCTTCTACATTTGCACCAAAGAAGGGGTCTTGGTCCAAAGGGGAGCTTATCCTATCTACAGGGTAAGATTTATCACAACATAAAAATGGTGACTCCGTTGTAGATCGACTTTGACTATTCTTTCCTTTGTTTCATCTTGAATCCTTGCTTGTATCTATAGAGGTGATTGTGGGGGGATTCCCAAGAATTTCCAAGGTACCTATAGAGGTGATTGTGGGGGATTTCCATGGTACCTGGGGTAGAAGTTGTATCACAATTTCATTAACCTTGGAGGGTGATCCTACAAAAGTGAGGGTCTCTTTCACCGAGAATTGATTTTACATGAAGTTTGGGGTAACCATTTCTCATTTCTTCACTGGAATCTTGATATCTCATCTTCAGAAGATCCTTGAATCTGGCTTTTTTTTGTTGATTTCTTTTAGTTTTCTTAGGAGTGTGTTTCATTGTCTTTCGTAGTCGGCCTTAGGATCGAAGATCTCACAGTATACAAGGTATGGATATTTCAGTTCAGGGACCTCAACACAATGCTTCTTATGAAGGAATGATTGAAGATCAAACTTCTTAGACCAGAAGTCCAGCTCCTAGAAATGGCCAACACATAGAAGAATTGGTCACAACCTTCATAGAAAGCCTTGCAACTTATGTGAATCCTATTTTTACTGATCCACACACCCTACCACTCATTGATCCACCATTCACGATACATTTTGATACTTATTCTTCTTACAATTTACCTCTCGGTTCGACCACTACAACATCTTTTGGCATGAAACCATCGATTTTTGGTTTTCTTGAAGGAGTTGGAAATTTATCTTTATCCACAACTCTTGTAGTTGATACTGGTTGTGTTTCTTCTTTACTAAGAACATCGGTGACCCAGATAATCCTGATAAAACCACTTATGAATACATCTCTGTTATAACACTAAATTGCACCACACATGCTTACCTGGCATCAGGCCAACTCATATCCCTTCTTTGCCAAAAGACTATTGAACAACTCTTTGAAAATCCTCTTGAATAAATGCCCATGTGCCCTAATCCATTACTGCACGCGTGTACATGCTGGCTGACCCAAAACAGCCTGTGTGGACCGACAAAAGCATGAAAAAAGGAAAGTTGCCGACGGAACAAAAAGCTATGGGTGAGTTAACTGAAACTCCCAGCCATGCATGGTCGAGGGTTCGTCCAAATACCTAGCTCCTTCTAGCCTATAAAAGAAGGGGTAGGGGTCCCATTTGGAGGAGGAAAAATATAGCAAAGAAACTCTGCCCATTTACGTATTCCCATTATCCCAACCCTTTAGCCTTTCCTTATGCCAAAGCAGATTCAAAGAAAAGCAGTTGAAGGACAAAAGAAGAGGAGCCCAGGATCAGGTTCGAGGAGCGGTGGCCGGTCTCAACTTTTGTATGTTGACTCATTCAAAGTAATAAAGAAAATGCTTTTCCCGTCCCAATTCATGAACTGTTTATGGTTTGATCAATATATGTTTGGATTTCTAACCCGCTAGTATATAAGTAGTATGCATGCATATTTGTTGCTCATCTTTAATGTAGGTCAGCTTTGGAAGGAGTATTGTGAACAAGTAATCAAGCACAATGGAGGATCGACATCAAACGCCAGTAACGAGGTAGGTTGATCTTTCCATGCATTTACTAAGAAAAGGGGATTTAAATCTAGGGATGAAGGTAGAAATTAATTTCTATTCGGTCATATCTACATGCAAAGTCTGAACTCTATTTGCTAGTCTGTAGGGTGTTTTTTCCCAACAATAAAATTGGCGACCATACTGGGGAGAATCTCTAGGGTTCCTAGAATTTTATTTAGTTTTTGGGTAGTTTAAAGACTAGTTTTTCTTGCCTGTCTTTTCTTTTTGTTTTTGTAAGGTCTGAGCTAGCA
>SNQJ01S0016694.1:169481-180652 GCA_010110895.2 Picea sitchensis
TCCCAACCCTTTAGCTTTTCCTTGTGCCAAAGGAGATTCAAAGCAAAGTAGTTGAAGGACAGAAGAAGAGGAGCCCGGGATCAGGTTCGAGGAGTGGTGGCCGGTCTCAACTTTTGTAAGTTGACTCATTCAAAGTAATAAAGAAAATGCTTTTCCTGTCCCAATTCATGAACTGTTTATAGTTTGATTAGTATATGTTTGGATTTCTAACCCGCTAGTATATAAGTAGTATGCATGCATAGTTTTTTCTCATCTTGAATGCAGGTCAGCTTTGGAAGGAGTATTGCAAACAAGTAATCAAGCACAACGGAGGATCGCCATCAAACGTCGGTAACGAGGTAGGTTGATATTTCCATGCATTTACTAAGAAAAGGGGATTTAAATCTAGGGATGAAGGTAGAAAGTAATTTCTATTCAGTCATATATGCATGCAAAGTCTGAACTCTATTTGCTAGTCCGTAGGGTGTTTTTCCCCAACAATAATATCCCTTTGCACATGGGTCAGGTAATATTCCTTTTTCATTATTTCCACACATGCACACAACAAGTGCTTCACTTGGTCAACCCATCGGTCAGATGGCTAGAATTCAAGTCATTCACACAACCATGATTATACAAGCTACTCAACCTCCATATCAATCCTTAGATATGAATACACCCTACATTGGAGGTCAATATTCAATGGGAGCCCAACCTTTAGCTGGGGGGAAACCTTCATTTGGAGGGAAATTTTTTACTAGAGGGAAACCTACATGGTTGCAACATCACCACGCCTGGGGGGAAATCGCTCCTGCAAGTTCTTATATCCATATTACCATTTTATTGTATCCTGAACATCCATATCTAGGATTTGGAGATCCTTTGTGGGATCAACCCAATCCGACTAACATTCCCTAGCAAGGAACTTTTTCCTATCAATCTGTGAACCTCGTGATTCCAACAGATCAGTCCCATTAAAGAAAGTATATTTTAGGACCATCAAGCCAACCAAAACATATGGGGGTACCATCAAGTCAATCTCAATATGTAGGAGATTCATCTATTCAATCACAATACATGGGTGGACAACTAGGACAACCACAATACATGGGTGGACAACCCATACATCCACCATACATGGGACGACCATCTGGTTTTTCCATCTCGCCGCAATATGGATATGGTTCTACTAGTGTTCCCATGCCACATGGTTACCACCATTATCCACACAATAATCGACAAATGCCATTTTTGGCTACGTTAGATCTGCCAAATTTGTTGCGTTTAACAAATGATCCCATTCAACATGCCCCGTTTTGGCCCGCCATCCTTTCCAAATTACCGTCGGACATCCAGAAATTCGATGGAAAACCTAGGGAAGATCCTAACAATCATGTTATGACTTTCCATTTATGGCGTTCTTCCAACTCTTTGATGGATAATTCCATTCATTTGAGGCTTTTTCAGAGCAAAATTACAGGTGTAGCAGCCACATGGTATATTGAGATGTCGCGTAACTCCTTCGTCGACTTTAATTATCTTTGCATGGATTTCCTGACACATCTTCAATTGCCTATATGATATGATACCGTTATAGAGATTTTGACCTCACTCCAAAAATCCTCTTCCATCCACATATCTGATCATATTCATGAGTGGAGGTGGTAGAGACAGTTGATTAAAGCTCCAATTCTGGACCAAATCCTTGTTGATTGGTATACAAAGTCTCTCTTGCCTCTCATCGCTAGAGATGTTTCTATGGGAAGTTTTTTTACTGAGGAGAAGGCTATTAGTCATGCACAATATTTGGACTTGTTATATTCCCAGTTCAACACACTTTATGATCTGATCCCTCATGCTCCTTGTCTGTTGAATGATCTGACAAAAACTGCTCCAGAACCAAGTTCCATTTCTGACACCAAAAATAGTTCCTCTCCTACTCAAATCTCTAAGGTGAATGTGATCCAATCCACATCATAGAAAAAACTAGGAGTTAATAAGAAAAACAAGGGTAAATCCAAGAAATCTTCTAACCAGCAGGATACTACTAAGACTGTTGATACTCAACCGAATATGAAGGGTAAGTTTCCTTGCATGATCTATGAGGAAGGCCACTACATGAAAGACTTCCCTCATCGTGAGTTGGTCGCTAAAGTTTTGAAGGGTACCTCTCAACTAGTTCATCAACAACATCTGGCTGCACAAGATCCTGCCCCTCCGCAAGGAGGCAATGTTGGTCATTCCCACCATGGGGATGCTTCCACAAGTACCTCATAGATCTACATGTTTAAGGACGTTAATGTAACAACTCGAGAAAATACTTATGACACTACTCTAGGTGATCATGATAATTCAAAGGCTATCGATCAACCCTCCACATCCATTCCCCATTCATCTTCCACTCCTCTTTAGATTTAGAATCCAATTTATGACACAATTTTACACCCGCCCAAGGGAACAATTCAAAAAGCGACAATTAATCCAAATGCCCATGTTCCCAAAACTACAATATTGTTGAAGATTTGGCGTAGGTGCCTTGTGCTATGTCAACCCTCAAAGTTCTACGTCAGAACTGTACAAGTCAACATAGAACCCTATTGTCATCCATTGGAGCTATGGATCCATATGAATCAAATTTGATTACATTTAATATGGACTATTTTAAGGAGAGGCTCTCACACCACCTAGAATTTCAAATTGAAATTTCAGTTGGTCGGAAGAACATCCATCACACTGTTTTGGATGAGGGAGCCTCCACCTATGTCATGTCTTAATTTCCTTGTTTGAGAGCCCTTGGTTCTCCTATATTTATCTAGTCTTCTACCACCCTCAAAGCATTTGATGGACGTGGTTTCAACCTCATGAAGTCTTGCAATCTTTCGATGTGACATTGAACGGTAAAACCATTTTGGTTGATATCGAAGTGGTTGAGGAACCCATGGATTATAATTTGTTACTTGGTCATAGACATCATACTGGAGAAAATCCACTAGCTTCTATCATGCAAGATGGGGGGAAAATACCTCTAGAGAGACACATTGTTAGGAGTGATCCTCACTTGGGGATCATTCCCATCGTAACATAGTAGTTTTTTTCTAGGATGAGCTTAGTCTTTTTTCTTTATCATGCTCGTAAATACATGAGAATAGGTTACCGAGATCAGTTTTTGTTCTTTCTTGTGCTCGTTAATACATGAGAATAAATTATCGAGTATACTTCTATCTCTTTTTCAGACTCATAAAAGCTATATGAAAAATGATCTCTTTGGAGTTTTTGTTAATCTTTTTTCAGACTCCCTAAACATGAAAAGATTGTCAAGTGAGATTGCTTCCTTTCACACTTGTTAAAAGGTTCGAAAGGGCGTGTTTAGAGTCATAATTTAACTCTTTTTCAGCCTCGTGAGACTAATTACAAAAAAAAATTAATCTAGTCAAGGATGACTTGAAGAGTCATCCCTTGTATTTTTTTACACTTTTTGTGGGATTGGGAGACTAAATTTATGAAAAATTCATCCATGGAGTCATATTTAAGTTCTTTTTAGACTCTCTAAACATGAAAAAACACTGATTTTACCTTCTTTTGGATCATAAAATTATGCATTGAAAGACCTATGTGAGTGCAATCTCCAAGACCCATATAGAAATGAACCCCTCCTCCTTCAGGTTCGTTAAACATATGTCAAAGGAATCATCAAAGATGAGCTATATCGAGCATCTATTTCCCTCCTGAACCTCGTTAAAATACAAAGAGGTACTCACCAATCATAGTGGGGATAAAATTGAAGGAAGTGGGTCAAGTTTTTTGGAATCCATTATGGAAACTATTGTTGTCTCCCTTGAACATGGCACCTGCTTGCGTCTTGCCTTATATTTGGGTAATTTTCTTATCTCTAAGTCATACCAATTCCATGTGTCATTATACTTTTTCGTTCTAGTCGAAGAGTTCTCTTATTATCATCGCATTGTGTTCTTGGTACTCATTGAGTCAATGCTTCCAAGTCTTTTTTCATGCCTCACAATGTTCAAGGGAAGTTTCCTTTCAAACCATCCCATCTATAGTATTACCAGTTTCCATTTCCTCTGGCATTCCATACTCATTTAATCCACCNATCGAGCATCTATTTCCCTCCTCAACCTCGTTAAAATACAAAGAGGTACTCACCAATCATAGTGGGGATAAAATTGAAGGAAGTGGGTCAAGTTTTTTGGAATCCATTATGGAAACTATTGTTGTCTCCCTTGAACATGGCACATGCTTGCGTCTTGCCTTATATTTGGGTAATTTTCTTATCTCTAAGTCATACCAATTCCATGTGTCATTATACTTTTTCGTTCTAGTCGAAGAGTTCTCTTATTATCATCGCATTATGTTCTTGGTACTCATTGAGTCAATGCTTCCAAGTCTTTTTTCATGCCTCACAATGTTCAAGGGAAGTTTCCTTTCAAACCATCCCATCTATAGTATTACCAGTTTCCATTTCCTCTGGCATTCCATACTCATTTAATCCACCATCTTACATCACTTTCTTGTGTTAGTTTTGTGTCGATGATGGGGGATACATCATGGCCCTCCTTCGACAAGTATTTTCCCATCGACTTCAACACATCATTTGGAAATTAGACATAGAAACCAATCATTATCTTGGGACCTGCATGCTTCAATGGTAGGCCTACTCACTTCCGACGGTAGCTTTACACCATTAACCTCTAATCAGATGATTCCACGAAAGTTCGACCTTATCTCATTTATTCACATTCAATGAATCTCTGTCATCATTGGTGATTTACATCGCACTTTTTAATGATATACCTCAATGAGCGATAATCAAGTGGTTTGTACCATGTTTGACATCAAACCATTTATTAACATGGCTAGATTCGTACCATTTTAGGATCGGGATGAAGACCATGGGTTGCGCACTCACTCTGTTATGTGCTTTTCCCAAGCTACGATGGAGATCATTTGAGCACGTAAAATACTTCAGTACAATCACCATGTCGGTGATATTACTGATATATATTGTCACATAGATCCACATTGTATTGAAATGGGTCTATGTTTTGTCTTCTTGTAGCCCCACTATGTATTTTTCATGGCTACGGTCAATTCATGTGATGAAGGTATGGATCAACATTGTATCTCTAGTGGCCATATTCTTAATCAATATTCTCATGGATCTGTAGTGCATTGGCCGATGCCCATGCTTTGAGTCAACTTATATTCTGAGGATAGGTATGGTTGTCTCATGAATGGAACATATATAATTATTGATTGATGATTGTTTGAATCTTTTGTCAGGTTCTCCTAATTTAGCACCCTTGCATTGAAGAATTTGTAAAGTGTTTTGGCCATCAATTTCTCTTTTGACCTAACAATTTAGGGGGCATTTGTTACACATTAAATTGTCACACTTAAGTGTCGCAAGTATCACATGCATTGTCTCAAGTTTCGCATGCACTGTATTAAGTGTCGCATTCACTTTTATAAGTGTCACAACTCTTCGACACCATATAAACATTTTTCACAATCCCTAAGTGATGTTGGAAGAAGAAGCCCTATCATTTGATAGTCAAAACACACATTTTTCTTGGAAATTTTGACCATTTTTGGGAATTTTAGAAGGGTGGTGCTCCCCTACCCATGCTTAGGGATCATCGATTCTCCCCCTTCCATGTTAAGGGGGCATCAATGGCATGATGTCTCTCACTAAGAGGTGTGTTAGTCTGGTTATAGGGAAATATGGGATCTTCCATCTTTTTCTAAGGGCCAGCTCTGAATGGATGAGGTTGTTTTGGTCGACTCATATGCTATGGATCTATATTAGGATCAAATCCCAACTTAAGGATCCATATCCTCAACCATTTCTCTAATTATCCCGTGGTGTTTAAGCCTCTCGAGCCTATATATTGAAGGTATTTCCAAGGTGGAAGGGGGAAGAATTCAAATGTTAAACCTTTGATCCTGGGAGAAAGCACCAGCATTTTGATTTCAAGGTTTTCATGCAATGGTTGGACGAGGAGAGATTGGAGAAGTTATTTCATCGTTAAGCATGGTTTGTAAGTGCCTTATTTTTGTTTTTTAATTAATATAAACTTGGCCTATTCCCTTCAAGTTCATGTGTTCTACATTTTCTTGTCTATTTTTGTTTCAATATTCGTAGATAGATTTTCTTTGTTTGATCATATAGAGTAGGAGGAAGAGTTATTTTTCTGGTATTTGAAGGATTCCATGTGCATTGAGGAGCTTGGAGATCAAGCTCAAGGATTGGAGAAGCGGGGATGAACATCGCAACAATGTACGCCACATTCTTCTTCTCTCTTGCTTGATTGATTGAGTTAGATTTAAAGGGAAAGTAGAAACCACTTGTTCTCTTCTGTCTTTGGACCAAAGAAGGTCTTTTGGTCCAAAGGGGATCTTAGCCTATCCATAGGGTAATATTTCTCACAATAGTATACTTACCTCAGGATGATTCATATATATGTTGTTTGATGTTTGTTTGCAACTTCCATTCGGCTCTCCTATTACAACACCCCTTGGCACACATCATTTTCTAAATTGTTTTGGCCATCAATGTATTTTATGACCTCACACTTTAGGGGGTATCTGTTACATCCCAAATTCCTACACTACTGTGTGTCATACTTGAATTTTGTAGTATCATTACCATGTGGAAATATTTTCCATAATCCTTAGGTATGTAGAAGGATAAATTAATTATGTGAAGGTCAAAATAATATGTGAAAATGTATTATTCATTATTATTCATAAAAAAATAAAATAATTTAGTGTGAGAATCCACCTGAGATTTAGTTTCCTAATCTCAAGGAGAAGTTGAGAGTCTCATGGATGGTTGAGATATTTTCTCAAACCAAATCCTAATTTAATGGATCTTGAAAGATATTTCCTCCTTAAAATCCGAGAGATATTTTCTCCCTAAATCCAATTTTAGTGGATCTAGTGAGTGATCTTCTCCTTGAATTATTGAGTTAGTTCTCAAATGGAAAATTATTTAAATTCATTATGTGAGAGCTTAGGGGAAGGATTTCTAAGAGTATGAAACCTCTGTTCTTGTGACATTCAAGAGAGAGTTAGAGAATCATTCTCATTATTGTTAGGCGGTGCACAAAGGGGGATGGAAAGGAGAATCTTGGAAGAAATCTTGCATCACATCGGCACAAATGTAAGTTGTTTCCATTATTTCTCATTATGAATATAACTTGGCCTATTTTCTCATTCTTTATTATTCAATTTAATGCATGAATGCTTGTTCTAGTTTAACTTAGATAGATTGGTTTTTATCTAACGTTACATAGTAGAAGAGAAGGGTTGTTTTACTTTTTTAAGGAAGATCACAATAGTTTGCTTCTACCAGGGCTTGGATCAGTTTTGACACTGGAGCAACGAGGTTAACCTATGAGAAGAAGGTTAGATCTCTCTCTTTCTTTCTCTTTCTCCTCATCCTTCATGCATGAAAATATAAAATAGTTAGGAAAGAAGGAAGTTAGTGTCCACTTGTTCTCTTCTTTCATGAATTGAATAGAACCCAATTATGGGGGAGTTCAACCTGTCCATAGAGTGAAATTTCTCACAACACTTTGCACCATGGAAATCCACATTAGTTACAAAAAAGGATCATGAGTGTCCCAAATTCCTATTTATTATTATCCTTCTTGTCTCTATCCCTAACAATAGCTTTTCAATTTCTAATTATTGTCCATTTTCCTTCTTTCCTGACTTATTTTACCTTTTGAGCTTCCTTCCTTAATTCATCTTGGTCTTTGGGAATGAGGTCTTCATTTATAAATATTCCTCACCCTTTTAATCTCAGAGATTTATCGAGTATGCTATATTTATGGTCATTACAACTTACTTTGACACAGATCAACCTATCTTTATGATCAATTATTTTCCCTAGCCTCTTTGCTTCTATGAGGTAAGTTGTTTCAATTTGCGATTCATTTTTTAATCGTTCTTTTACTATTGCTACCATATCCTCCTCTTGTTCTTTTATACAAAAAATTATGAGGTTGAAGGATCTTTTATTATGCTCATGGTCTAGTTTGATTAGTTTATCCATTTCCTCTTTGATGGGTTTGATATCCAATTTGTTTGAACTAGATTACTAAGGGCCAAATTGTTGGTTAGTTTTTCTTCTAGCTCTTTAATCCTATCCCTCAAGTTGTGATTTTCTTCAACCTCTCCTTCTTGTGTTGATTGTTTTTGTTTTCCATTTCTTGAATCATATCCTCCATTGTCTGCAATTGACTCTTGAACCCTAACAAGCTATCATGTATCTAAGTTTGAATTGTATCTTCAAAGACTCTAATTTTTTGATCAAGCATTGCCTCTAGATCTATTTGGAGTTTTAAGTCTCTTTCTTCACTCTTTTTTTTCTAATGATTCTAACTCTATTTGAAGTTTGACATTTCTTTCTTCTCTATTTTCTTTTCTAGTGATTCCATATATTCGTAAAGGCTCTCTAGGTGACTTTTCTCTCTAAGGTGATTTTGGAGGCCGCCCCCTACAATGAGTTTTTTTAATAGGTGGTGTAGTGCTCATATTGAAAAGAAGAAAAAATGAGTAACAATTGTTATTTTCGATTGAATTTAAAAATGAAAAGAATTTTTTTAATTGATAATAATGATAATAATTATTTTCTCTAAAATCAACTTTTACTTATTAAACTTATATATATACAAGTTAGTACACTATAAATATATTTTAACTAAACTTGAATCAAAATAATAAGTGACTCACCTAATTTACAAACAAATATCCAATTGCTCAATTGTTGAAGAAGCTAGAACTAATTTACGAACATGTGCCGAGGTGCTCATAGGTCGGAAGAAGTCATAATTAAAAATTATTCAAAACAACACAGATTATTCCTATTAGTGAGAGTTCAAAACCACATAGATTATTCAAATAGATACAATGTTCGAAATAAAATCTTTTTTTCAAATTCTTAGGGTTAAATAATTTGAATACATTGCTTTTAGTATGAGGAAAATGTGTAATTATTTTCATGATAAACATTGAATAGATCTAAAAAAGTTTGTACCCTAAATAATTTAATGTCTTTTGGCGTAAGATAAATCCTAAGTTATGATGGATCTAAGTTGGTTATATCCAAATCTATTTATAATTATATATGAATGTTTTTTACAAGTTGCTCATCTCAAATGATTTGATACCTCTTGATAATATATTTCAATTAATTTACAATCATATATAAATGTTTTCTACATAAAACCATCTCAATATCTAATTATGTTTTCTACATCCTCCATTTTATAAATAGTAATGTATTATTTGATCCTTGACCATTCAAAATATATATATATATATATATATATATATATATATATTGAAGATCGAACAAAACAGACAAAAGGACGGCCACGAAAAAAGTAAGTATGACAAGACACTGAATAAATTTATGGGCTGTTCAGTTGGTTCATGAATAAATTAATTCCATTGAAGGCACGGACTCACAATTGTCTTGACAATTACATTTCATCATCGTGGTACTGAAGAAGATTTGAAGAAGATTTGCTTGATATTTTTAGAAGCAATTATTTTTTGGAAAATGTAACTTTCTAGGGTTTATAGCCCGCCATTCACTTATCACATTATAAAAACCCAGCAACACTGCTGTGCAATAGTGGACTGTGGGATTAACTTTTCTCGTATGGTTTCACGTGTATGGTTTCACGTGTCCACTATGAAATCTTTTTAGTCAATTTCGTCTGTAATTATCACCGATGCTCATTTTCTTTGTCCATCTATATCCAGGCAACAGTTAGTGCCGTATTCTGATACGTCATCGGACTTATTATGAAGTGGGTTTCCCATTTCCAAAAGTAGAAAAGAAAAGATACCGTAACGCCACTGAGCTTATCCGATATGAAGTCTGGTTTGAAATTAGGAAATCCATGTCCCTAGAATTAGAATTGGCACATGTCATTTCCAAGGTCGTGTAAATTGAAGTAACATGTATTCACGAGTGACTTTGAATTATATGTGGAAACTGTAATTTCTTTTAACGATTTTCATTCTTCTTACAATTCGATAACACATTTATAAGCGATTTTAATTAGAGGTG
This sequence comes from Picea sitchensis, assembly GCA_010110895.2. Taxonomy (NCBI): domain Eukaryota; kingdom Viridiplantae; phylum Streptophyta; class Pinopsida; order Pinales; family Pinaceae; genus Picea; species Picea sitchensis. The sequence goes on from SNQJ01S0016694.1 coordinate 179,566, forward strand.
GCAATATGTAAAGGCTTGTGTGCTTGAAAATTGTAAAAGAATTAAGATTGGAAGAATTTCACACAGCACAAACAGTTTTCATTAATTAATAAACAAATGGAGGTTACATATATAGCATGCAGATCACTGACTCAAGTGGATTTGATTAGCTAAAAATAGTAAACCTAGAAACTCACAGTTACAACAGTCATAGTTGAAACTCACAGTTTGTAAGCATTATCTCTAACAAAAAGTACAGTGTACCAAAAGTTTTTGGCTCCTTTGAATGAAATGGGTCCTTTGAATGGAAATCTATACTTAAAATAATAGAGAATTAGTTGAATTTAGCTCCAACGGTTTCCCACAGTATGTAATCATATATATATATTTATAATTAATCAATGTAATCATATATATATATATATATATATATATATATATATATATATATATATATTTGTAATTTTCATTGATTAATTTAAACGAAGCTTGGTTTTGCTTCCCCAGCCTCCGCTGAGTGGTTTTACATTCTCTTGTTTCTTAAGATGGTTTCTTAAGATGGTATAAGAGCTATTTTAGTCCTGAAGGTTGAGAGGCAGATCGCTGCTGGAGGAGAGTTTGCTCACTTGGATGGCTGCGTGAAGAGGCTGCGCGACTTGCGTGGAGTTTGAGCACCTGCGTGAGAGGGCGTGAATGTGTTGTGCGTGGTGGATTCAACGAAGAGAGCACCAGCATTTCTCTGTCTGCACATGGAGGGCGATTGGCTGCGAGTAACCTCGTTAGAGTTTAACGAGGTCTTGGAGGTTATGCTCACCGCATAAGTGGAGGAAGGTTCGCCCTCCAACATCCAGATCAGAACGCGAGCTGTCATTGCGCGCTTTCAACCTCCTAGCATGTGCGTAACCTCCCAACGAGCATGTGCGTAATCTTCTATTGGTTATTTGATCTGGGACCAAGCATTTGAATATCACTTTAACTCGTTCAAAATTTCAAAATTTGGTTAATCACCTAATTGAGAGAACCAGAGAACCTTGCAAGAATTCCTTTGAAAGATGTGGGGGTCTCAATAATGATAAATTGTGAAGGAAGAAATGCAGAGAGAAAGAAT
>SNQJ01S0016694.1:185183-225807 GCA_010110895.2 Picea sitchensis
TTTCGGGATTTCGGGATTCTGGGTTTCGCCACTTCGCGAACCCTTATAGCGAGCTCTTCTGACTCCTCGATTCCCCGATCTCCGATTTACCGAAATGTCGAATTGGCTTCGAGGATCAACGATCCTCGTTGATTTGAGATCAACGACTTAGATTATTTCGGACATTCGCGTATCGGTATTTTGCGACTCTTGAGTTTGCGATTTCGGGTTTCGGGACTTCTTGTTTCCCGATGTCGAGAACCTCTGGCTTCTCGATCGCCCGATCTTTGAAATGTCGATGGCCCTTTCCTTTCAGGACTTTCCCCGAAGGCCTAGATTATTGCCACGCGTCCCCTTAAGATAGACGGTCCTCGTCGTTTCGCGATTTCGTGACTTGCGACTCCAAATCCTCTGTCAACTTGAAACCCCGGTAGCCGAGATGCCAACGGTTTCCTCGATCTCTGCCACGTGTCCGAATGAATGGACGGCTGTGATCTTTTTTGGGATTTTGGGACTTTCGTCATGGAGTGTCCTGACCTTTCGTCAACAAGACCTCCGATATCCCGAACTCCGAAGTGATGAAATGATGGCACTTGGATCTGCTGCCACCTATCCTCTGAGATGGACGGCTCACAATCCTCTCGGGATTTCGCGATTTGTGATGTCGAGATTTAGCGTATCGGGGTTTTGAAGAGCAGTCTCCTTCGCTCGTCCAACTCTCGATCCCCGATTTTGCGATTGGATCAGATCGACGGCTCATGATCTATCTCAATCCAACGGTCCAGAATAACTCGTGATTTTGCAAATTCTCACGGCTATCTTCTGAACTTTACACCTTGCGAGTCAGCGAAATGCCGAGATCTCGCCATGTGTCTCTTGATGGACGAACCAGATGATTTCGTGACTTTGCAAGTCAAATTTCTCCTTGGCACTCCAGAGGACTAAACCTCATGCACTTTCTCACGGATCTAACGAATGTCGGTCCTCTATGCAAGATCTAACAGCTGAAATTCTTTCGCCTTTTTCGCGCTCTCCTCGTCCCTTCTGAACTGGATTTCCGCCTCGGATCTGTTCGTAGGGCAAATATTACGTCCGCGACAGTTGTTATTTGAACCCGAGACGCGTTCTTTACTGCCTTTGCAAGGAATTTCTTCTGCGGAAGAAAAATTCGTGAATCTTTCAAAGATTTGAAAGAATTTCACGAGTTCTTTGTTCTCTACTACAATCTTTGACAGATTTGAGCGATTTCCGAGATGCTTTAGGCGCTTCTTCTTTTTGCAACTATCTTTCACGAATTTGACCAAATGCTTTGAATTCTTCAAGAGTTCCCGCCTCCTGCAACTCTTCTTCGTGAATCTTTGATGATTCTTGAAAATTGTACAAGAATCTTTACTATTTCTTCCTTCTCAGTCTCTGCTTCCTTCTCGTGTTTTTGCTCCTTGAAACTTTCGAGCGTAGTACGCTCTGCGACCTCGCGTGAGCTTCTTACGCTGATCTTTTGAGAGTATGAGCAGACATCTTCCTCGTGGAATTTTCCTACGAGGATCTTTCAAGAGTATGACGGACAACTCTCCAAGCCTTGTGAAAAGTCTGTGTCGAATGCTCTCAAGATCCGAGTAAGCTCTGCGTTGTTTGAGGATCGTGTTGCTCTCCAGCCTGTGTGAAGAGGCTTACTACTGTAGCTCTGATACCATGATAAATTGTGAAGCAAGAAATGCAGAGAGAAAGAATAGAACAGAAAACAGTATATTAGAATATATGAAGAAGAGTACAAAACGAGTACATGAAGAAGATATGAAGAAGTGAAGTATGCAAAGGGAAATAGTTGAGCTAAATAGGCTCAAGCAAAACAAGAATAGAAAGTACAGCTAGCCAGGACAGCTGGCAGTGTACAGTCAGCTTGTTGAGGTTACATTATATTTAACAAATAAAGGGAGTGGATGAAGTGCTTCTTGTAAGAGGTCTGATTCGAGTGCCCAAGGTTCAAGACATTGTATCGTGTGGAGCATGACCACGAAGGAGAGAATATAGTGTGGAGAGAATCACTGCCCTGGTAAAGTTGTCATTCTTGCATTCAAATTGTTTTTTTGAATATGTTGCGAGGTTGTTGCATGAAGGAGTTTGCAAAGATGGTGATTTTGCTAGCATAAACTTACCTCAATGAAGCCAACAAGTTAGATGGCTCGAATTTCATCGGGGAAGGAGATGAGGCGTGACTCCAGGTGCGCGACAACGACAACAATCCTAGATTAGGATAAGGAGGAGAACAAAGCCAAGTTATTATTGAGAATGTGTGTTAAAGATAGCATAATTCCGCATATTAGAGATGCTAAGACTTCTAGTGAAACCTCGAAAGTACTTAAAGATCTGTATTAGACTAATAATACAAATCATATTCTTTTCCTAAAGAGTAAATTGCTAAGTATTAAAATGGATATAAATGAGAGTGTTAGTACTTTTCTTCGGCGAATTAAAGAAATGAAAGATAAATTAGGAGATATAGGAGAAAAAGTGTCAAACACTGATCTTGTCACAATTACCCTAAATGGAATGCTAGAGGACTATTAAATGTTTATAACAAGCCTTGTAGCGAGGGAGAGAGGGAGAAAGTTCATACTTTTGAGGAACTGACAGGTATATTGTTGCAAGAGGAAGAGAGGTACTCAAATTTGAATCCTTAGAATTCAGACTTAGCACTATGGACAAAGAAGAGATTCCCTAAAGGGAAACCACTAGAAGAGGTAGAGGAGGAAGTTCATTTCAGAATAAGTCATTTCCAAAGCCAAATCAAGGTATGACATCAAATAGAAATGAACCTAAGTGCTTCTATTGTGGTAGGACTGAGCATCTTACCAGAGAATGTTATAAAAAGAAAAATGATGATGAGGCTAGGCATAAAAATACAAAACATTCAGGACACTGAAAACTAGTATATTGATTCAAAAGATCTCAAATTGTTTGTGTCTAATGTTGCATTGGCTATTGAAACTGATAATGTTGATGCACGGTTTGTTGATTCTAGAGCTTCAATTCACATTACATGTAACAAGAATTGGTATATAAAATTTAAAGAAACCCATAATGGTGCCCATATTTATCTTAGAGATGATTGATTTTATCAGATCAAGGGATATAGAGATATTCCAATAACACTTCTGAATGGTACTGTCAGACACATTTGCAATGTTGTGTATGTCCCTCAGATAAAGAAAAATTTGATTTATGTGTCCACCATTACAGATCAGAATTTGAAGGTTGAATTCTTCAAGACACATTGTGTAGTGAAGGACTTGTAGGATCATTACAGAACTGTTGCCTCAAGAGTCAGCATTGGAGGTCTGTACCAACTTGATGTCACCAACAAGAATCATCAAGCATTGACTTCTACATCTATGCCTACATAAACTCTTTGGCACCAAAGGTATGGTCACATTAATTATCATGATTTGTTGTTAGGACTCCCTATGTTGAAGAATGAGTATGCTGCTTGTGAAGGTTGTGCATTAGGAAATATGCATAGAGATGAATTCCCCTCTAATCCTAATAGGAGAAAAAGAGATCTATTAGAACTTGTGCACACTGACGTTTGTGGACCAATGTAGACAAGGTCGCTAGGAGGTGCTTATTATTTTGATTTATTTATTGATGATTGCACAAGATACACATGGATTTATTTCCTTAGGAAAAAGAGATGTTTTTTAATACTTCAAGGAATTTAAAAACATGGTGGAGAAGAAAACATGAAAACCCATGAAAATCCTCCACTCATATCAAGGGGGAGAGTATAGATTGGGGAGCCTCATCAAGTATTGCAAAGATCATGGAATAGTACAATAATTTACAATACCCCACACTCCATAGCAGAACGAAGTTGCAGAAAGGAAATACAGAACTCTCGTGGAGTGTGCACAAAGTATGATGAAAGGTAAGAATGTCTCAAATGATTTTTGGGTTGAGGCCATTATCATTGTTGTTTATTTAAAGAATAAAAGTCCAGCAGGGTGTCTTGATCATAAAACTTTGTTATGATCAAATATCCTCAAACTATTAACTGTTGGTTTAGAATCAGACAAGGCTTCGAAGACACCCTGCTGGACTTATGTTATGATCAAGGATATTTAAATATTTATGTTCATAACAAAAATTCCTTTCGAAGCCTTGTATGATTCTAAACCAACAGTTAATAATTTGAGGATATTTGGGTGTAAGGATTTTGCACACATTCCAAAGGAGAACAAGAATAAGCTTGATGCTAAAGCTATCAAATTTATTTTTATAGGGTATTGTTCAAAATTTAAAGCATATAAACTATTTGATCCATCTACTCACAAAGTGTTTGCAAGTAGAGATGTAATTTTCCATGAACAGGCAGAAGGAAACAATGAAGACAACAATCATGAAGGATGGCGGGTACTTCTTCAAGATGAGGAGATCAAAGAAGAGAAGAAGTAGCAGGAAAAGGCACTGAGTGACATGGATACATCCAACAATGAAGAAGAATCTTCACAAAACGAAGAAGAAGTCACCAGCCAATTGAGAAGATCTTCATGACAGGTTTGTCCACCTGAAAAGTATAAAGATTATTCCCTGATAAGTAATATTTCAAATTTCATAAAACCCACGATTTTTAATGAAGCTAATCAACATGAAGAGTGGGGAAAAGAAATGGAGGAAGATTATGACTCTATAATGAAAAACAAAACTTGGGAATTCATTGAATTGCCTAAAGATAAAAATACCATAGGATGTAAATGGATATACAAACCTAAATTCAAAGCAGATGGTAGTATAGATAAATACAAAGCAATATTGGTGGAAAAAGGGTATTCACAGAAAGAGGGCATTGATTATGAAGAAACATTTGCACCAGTAGCTAAAATAAACACTATAAGAATGTTAATTGCACTAGCTACATAACACCATTGGAAGATTCACCAATTAGATGTAAAGTCTGCTTTTTTGAATGGTGATTTAAAGGAGGAGTTTTACCTTACTCAACCAGAGGGGTTTGTGAAAAGTGTTGAGGAACATTTAGTGTGTAAATTAAAGAAAGCATTGTATGGACTAAAACATAAACCTAGGTCATGGTATGAGAAGATAGATTCTTTCTTTCTTCAGCAGGGTTTTATGAGGAGAAAAAGTGATCCAAATCTGTATACCAAGTTTGATGAAAAGGGGCATGTTGTATTGATTTCCTTATATGTTGATGATTTAATTATTACGAGAAATTCTGAAAAATTGATTAGTGGAATTAAGAAGCAGATGTCACAGGTATTTGAAATGAAAGATATTGGTGAGTTACATTACTACTTAGGTCTTTAATTCTGTATAAATGTTGGTCAAACCTTTGTGTCTCAAGGTAAATATGTCAGAGAACTATTTAATAAGTTTAAAATGGATCAATGTAAAGTTTCTAATGTTCCAATGCAGCAGAAAACAAAACTTTACTGTGATGATGGTTCGAAGGAGGTAAATGATACAATGTATAGACAGATGGTGGGAAGCTTGAACTATCTCACTACAACCAAACCTGACATAGCATACTTTGTTAGTGTGTTAAGTCATTTTAAGGCTAAACCTATAAAAGCCATTGGAATGCAGTGAAAGGGGTACTCAGGTATCTCAAAGGCACAATTGCTTATGGTATTAAATATATTGATTCATTCAATGTTGAGCTGACAGGTTACTCAGATTCAGACTGGACTGGCAATCCAGATGATCGGATATATACTACATGTTATTCCTTTGGCATTGGATCCAAGATTGTTTCATGGAGAAATAAGAAGCAACCTAATGTATCTTTGTCGTCCACTGAGGTAGAATATAAAGCGCAGTGTGCAACAACTTGTGAAATTCTTTGGTTGAGAATACTACTTCAAGATGTTGGAGAAGAACAAAGGAAAGATACGATAATCAAATGTGATAACCAGAGTTCAATCAAGTTGGAAAATAATCCATTTTATCATTCAAGGAAAAAGTATGTTGATACTCAGTTCCATTTTGTTCGAGAAAAGATGCAGTCTAATGACATTACTTTAATGTATTGTAATACTAGTGAAAATGATCCTGATATTTTCACTAAGCCTCTTGGTATGATTAAATTTGAACTATTTAGGGAGATGTTAGGTGTGGATGTCAATCATTTCTCCATTAAAGGGAAGACTTAGAATAATGGAGAATTAGTTGCAGTAATTAGTTGAGTTTATCTCCAATCGCTTCCAACCGTATGTCATCATATTATATATATATATATATATATATATATATATAATTCTAATTTATTAATTTAAACGAATATTGGCTTTGCTTCCCTAACCTCCAAGTGTTGGGAGTCGGTTTTACATTCTCTTGCTTCTTAAGTCTTATATGCCTCCCCTTTGCAGGGAAATACAAAACACATAATTTTTTAAACAATAAAAAACATCCTAATCATTTTCCAAATACAGTAAAATACTATGACAACAAATACCTTTTAAGGGAAATACAAAACACATAATTATTTAAATAATAACAAACATTGTAATCATTTTCCAAAGAGAATGACATGTTATGAACCAACACACATTCCATTCATATTGTGACTGCTATTTTGAAAAAGTTGATGCCTTTTCGAGCATCATATATTCAAAGTTAAGAATGATATGTGTTGATTTAGGAATCATTCACCAACAAAACCAATTTACAAAAGATGAAAATGGGTTTTGACACTTTCAACCTACTAACACACCCCAATTCCAAAAGACATTATAGATGTCAACAAAATGATTTTGAGTATACTTTGAGATTCCATTTCATCAAAATATCAACATTGAAGACATCAAATAAATGACCAAAGGTGTTAAAAAAAAACATACCATTTAACTAATATAAAAATTAAAAAACTACCTCTTAAAATGAAATAATTTAATCAGAAACTTCACAATGCTTATATCATCCAATGGTCATCAAATATATTGTAATCATATAAACAACCCAAAAATTGTAGTTATTTTTGAAAAGTTCATTATATATTAATTTAATTTTATTCTTTCATAATTAAAGTTTTCATTAATTTTGCTATATGTACAAGATATTTTGTACAAATAGTTTAACACTATACTATAAAATATTATACAAATATAAATTTATAGTATAATATTATGATGATGATGATTAACATCCACTAAGATTGAATTGGTTTATCGGACTTTAAGAGGGTAAGTGATTACTTTTGATTTTTTAGAAGTTTGTTTATGTGCTCGAAAAGCATTAAGAGAAGTTTTTCAAGATCACCATACTTTTGTTGAGTTGAGAGGTTAGGAAGGTTGGTAGTGTGAAAAATATTTTGAAAATGAGATCTAATATGGGTATAAGCTGGACAATCTAAGAGAAAGTTCTTTTCATCTTCAACCTTCTTAGGGCCACAAAGGTGACACACTATTTCATCCCATGGCGTTTTATGAATTGTCCAATGCCTAGTTTCACTATGGAGCTCATGAGAAATTGTTCTTATCTTAGCAATGCTTATTTTTTTCTTTAGACTTGACAAAACAGATAGATAATTTTGATCTTCTAGATTAGGGTTGATTACATCCTTATAATACCTTAATTTTATTTTTTCCTCTAACTCTTTATCACACCACATTTTCTCCTTAAATTTTGATTTGTCATTTTTTTTAATAGTATCTTTATTCTGCAAAATGGTGCTTCCATGATTCCCCAATAGTTTATCCAAGACCGGGCATCTTTATGCAATCCTCGCTTGAGTGGATGGTAGTTATGACTCGATTTTGAAGAAAGTTTAGGAAGCCTCTTATCTTCCATGTTGTTTAACGTGTTCTTATACATTAGGTATCTAGTCATAGCCACACTCTCAATGGGGGAGAGACTTGTTTCTAAGAGGAGGATGGGATAGGGCGTATTTCCTTTTATTTTGAGATTATAGGTTATAAAATTATTTTGTGTTTTCTCTATCTTTCTCTAGGATTCACGAGAGATACTACAACACTAGACTTCACATCCATCACTAGACTTCACATCCATAAAGAATAACATGTGTAACAAGAGTCTGAAAGAGGAGTTTCTTCTTATCTCAACTCCAAAGATCAACTGATTTACAATTGTTTTCAAGCCCATAATAAGTTTTCCATCCCCCAATAATCATTTTCTCCATGCTATAATTCCAGTTGAGCTTGTGATGAATATAAATTCCAAGATATTTGTATGAATTCACTTCCTCCAAGTTGTTGTTTTCATATACGAAGTTATCATAAGGGATCTTATTGGATTTAATAATCATGACCTTAGTCTTATCAATATTAACAGTCATACACATATTGGAGAAAAAGTCCTTGAGGATTCTTAGTTGGTTTTCAAGATCATGGGGAATATTTTCCATAAGAACGATATCATCTCACAAAGAAGAAGATTGATGACTATACCAGTGAGAGTAGGGCTGACACAACCTACATTTTCCAAGCAATCTTCTAACTTGTCAATGTATATGCCAAAAAGGGTAGGGGACAAGGGACAACCTTGTTTGACTATGATATTGCAGTTAATCTCTTTTGACCATCCATTAGTGTTTTTAAACTTAGAAATAATGTTCGCATACATCCTTATTGCAACATCCCTCAACTCGAGAGACACTTTTATCTCTTCCAACCTATTCCAAAGGTTTTTCTTAGGAACCATGTCAAAAGATTTTCTAAAGTCAACAAATCAACAAAAAAAATTGGTTTTAGTATTGTAGAACTCCCTTGCAATGATCCTAAAGGTAACAAGATGGTCCACAATTGAATTATATCTCCTAAACCTGGTCTGGCCTTTATCTCTTTTATCATGACTTTCTAACCAAAGGCTAATCTTATTTTCCAAAATAATTCCATAAAGATTGGCTAAAATCGAGCTAATCATAATGGTCCTATAATTATAGGGAATGCTTTTATCCCCATTTTTAAAAATAGGAAAAACGAGGCTTTGCATCTAGGGTTTAGGGAATCCCTACTTGATTACTAAATTGAAGAGCTTGTGTATGTGAGGGATAAGGATTGGCCCTCCGATTTTAAAAATTTCATCTTGGTAGTCTTCAATGTCCCTAACCATCCCATTTGCAAGTCGCTTAGCCTCGAACTCTATGTCATCTAAAGAAAAAAATTCTTCCTTTGTAGGGACAACAGGAATGGTGTCCATGGTATTAGAGAACTCATAAAGACTTTTAAGGTAGGAATTCCAGTACCTTAAGGGAAACTCATATAAATATTATAATCAATTTAGATCTATTTTAATTTTTGAGGATTAAATATTTCCCGGTGCAAACTATTTTTTTAAATTATAAAACTTGAAAAAAATTTAAAAATTTATATGAGCCCATATTTTTTTTATTATTATTTTAATATATATATTTTTATTTTTTTATTATTATTTTAATATAAAATTACATTACATGAATATCTCCCCATACTTACTATATAGTGCTAATACTAATAATAATAAATAAATAATGTATTACTATAATGATGATGACATGGTAAGTTTATAATCTAATATTTTAAATTAATTTTAAATGTGGTAATATTTATATTTTCACTTACTATATAGTGCTAATATTAATAATAATAAATAAATAATGTATTACTATAATGATGATGACATGGTAAGTTTATAATCTAATATTTTAAATTAATTTTAAATGTGGTAATATTTATATTTTCATAACGAAAATTTGTATTAATTTTGTTAATATAAATGAAGATATATTTAAAAAAATTGTATAACGTTATAATATGAAATATCATAATTATATAAATGAAAAATGTTATAGTATAATACTTATATTATAATGATATAAAGTTTCATATTAAACTTGTTGATATAAATATATAAATATATCACTCATTATTTGAAGATATTTTTGTGTGTCGCGAGGTTACTAGAAACAATCACATTAATTATATTAATGTATTCGTATATGCCGATACACATATATTTAGCACATACTTTAAGAAAAAAACATTATTAATGTCTTAAGTATATCCTATTGATGTATATAGACACATTAAAATAATGAATGTGGTTGTTGCTAGTCTAATAAGAAACCACAAAATACCTATCTCCTCCAATGCCATTTATGTCATCAAGTATGATGGAATTGTACAACAACTTAGAATTGTAGTTCCTATTGAGAAATGCTTCATGTCCACATCGTGACCATCTCAACTTTTGTATGTACAACTATCAATTGTCTCTTTGCAAGCTACAAGCTACAAAATCGATAGCAACGGAGGGGATGGTTCTCATTTTGCATGATGATCGCTTGTGGATCACCTATCATATTTTGGAGATGCCTATACACATGGCCATAGCTCCCCTTAGTGGGTAGAGCCGGTCATATGTAATGTTTTATTGGGTGGGACCACTATTATAAAGTTGTGAAATTGTGGATGAAATGCATACTTCTAATGGTTAACTTTAGGTTATGCTTCCATTGTTGTGGGTTTAAAATTTAAATGGATCCTATATACTAGGTCACTTGAATATTTATGAGTATCATGTTTAAATATATATTTTCCAGGGTTTTAAATCCATTTTTATTTGGTATAAAGAGTATATGGAAAAAACCTTCAACTTTCAATACTATGCGTGAATATATTCACGAAGATGCTAATACTCGGTGTTGATTTGATTATTTCCCTATGTAAAGTTCACTCACAAAAGTAGTATAAATATTGAACTAGACTCCATAATTGACACTTTGTGTAGCATTACACATTTTGCGAAGGTTGATTGAAACCATTTAAATATATAATTTTAATTTTATTTCGCATTTTACACAATCATTTAAATTAAGAGGTTCACACCATGAGGGATGTTACAACTAGGAGGTTGGTGGGTAATAAATAGGCCCACTAGAAAGTCATTGGGTAATCAATATAATAATTCAAAGGGGTAGTAAGCATAGGCCACTAGGAATACTCATGAGAGAGTATATATACACAAGTATCATTGTATTGGATATGTTGAGGATTGTAATGTAATAAGAAGAAATTGTGGGTGATTCCTTCCATAAGGAGTAATTGATGGTGTTCCCCTACCTTAAGATCTTTATCTATATTATTGTGTTTATTCTCATGTGGAAGTATTTGGTTATCATGAAGTTAAGGGTATTTTATTTTATCTACTAAGGTTCACTAAACTTGACTGAATGGATCGAGCTATATTATGGTAGAAGCACATAAAAATATCTACATTGTTGATGAAAAACCAATTACAAAATAATCAAAGAGAATTGACTGAAAGAAAATAAAAATATCACTTACATGAGTCTAGTGTAAACCAAGAATTGGTAACAAATAAACCCAAATGGAAAAACTTTGATGTATAGATTAGTCACCTTCGGTGGCTATCCTTTGAATTCTATTAGAAAGAAACCCTTAAACAAAGGTGAAATACATTCCCCTTGAGAAAAGGATGTGTCTCTCCCATCGCATATATCTCCAAGGTTAATTAATAAAGTAGGAGAGGGTATTTAAAAACATGAGTGGCGACCATAAAATTTTAGTTACTTGATTAACTAGAGATCGAGGACTAGTCATCAATGAAATGAACAAACAAATAAGGAACTATAAAAAATCATAGTGCAACTCTGAACGTACTTGTCTGCCTACCTAACTTGAGAGACAATGACTCAAATGAACTAATAGAGAGAAAAATTATAGGGAGGAACCCTTTTCTCTATGATCTTACATGTGTTTATACGTTTTTTGAAGGATGCTTAGGTATGCTACCTACTACAATTAAACTACCTTAAGTTACATTCGGTTACAAAATGGAATGAGGAAGTCAAATAGAATTATTGTTAGTTTTTGACTGGAATAGGGTAAAGAGACATGCATTGCTACATCATTGGCACTCGCCTAACATCTTTTGACTATTCCAATGCCATCTAACATGTGTTTTGAGTCATCAAATGCCGATGGGCATGCCTTATGTAGATATATCCTTTGAATAAGTATGTGTCAGTCGTCTAAGTCGAGACTTGATTGATGTGTACGAGAGAGTCAACTTATATTTGACCAAGGAGTCACATAAGGATTGTGCACTAATTTATTTATATCTATAGAGCCTTGGGATGGATCACGTGACTATATGTATGTGTTAGTAGACAAGTTAAAAAATATAAGTATTTTTATATATTGTAATAATACCATCAAAGGACAAGAAGATACAAGATTTTTCTTTGAACGGGTCTAGGGGTGCTTTGTTATTCAAAGGAGCATACTCTTTGAAAGATATACCAAAATTCCTCACTACATATTGGACTTCATTGTGGGAGAAGTTGGATACTAATATAAAGGGATCCATTTCTTTTCACCTACAAACTAATGGGAAAATATAGGCAACAAATTGGACTTTATCCAATCATTTGAGAGGGTATAAAAATCAAAATCATCCTAGAATATGGGATAAAAATTTGGTTTACATATAACATTCTTATAATATAGTTGTCCACACATATAATAGTATGTCTTCTTTTGAAAAAAAAAAAATGGATGTTTTCCATCATCACCATTGGATATTGTATATGTACATCTTGAAGTGGGAGAAACAACCTCAAGTGATGCATTGAGTGCAAAAAACCTCATAGATAGCATAAGGAAAATACACTTACAAGTTCAAATGGAAATGAATATAAGTATCAAGAAAACTACAAGACCAAATCTAATAAACCCAACTTTGGAAATACTTTCTAAGTAAGAGATAGAGTTAATATTCCACCTTATATCAATAGTACAAATGTAGAGAACATAGAAGTGTACAATCCATCCATGGTCGATGAGGATGAAGAGGGCCAAATCTTACTTTCTATTGAAGATGTGGCCCTATATACATAGGTTGAATTATTAGAGGACACAATTCTACAAAAGAAAAAGATAATGACTAGAAGCGGTAATACAAACTTCCACAGGTGGTATTTAAGGGTTCATTATAGGCCAAGGCCAAATGATAGTTCAGGGAGAAAGTTTACTAATTATTTCCTTCTCTCCTTCAAAACTAAAACTTTTGGAGACCAAAAGCCTCCCAAAATGGGGAGGGATGATCCAAAATGGATCTACATAAGTAGCATATGATTCATTTGATGCCTTACATGGGGTATATTATAATTCAAGACATCTCAAGGATAGAATTTGTTTTTTAAATTCAGTCTTAAACTTTCGATGGGGGCCTAAAGAACATATTTTTGGTCCTAGTTTCAAATGAGGGTCATCAAAGTCTTACCTCATTCAAGTAAATAGTTGTTATTATCACTTAAAATAGACTTTATAAGGATTTTTTTAAGTTATTGTCACACCTACTTATATTAAATGAAATTCTTCAGTATTTTATCAAAGACACATCGGAGCACTTAATTTGATTATGCACCAACTAAAAACCTCTGCTAAAACCTTTGGAAGATATGATTTATGGAAGGTTTACTCTTGGATTTTGATTGAAATATATTATTATGGTGCATATATAGTCTCATGGAGCACTAATGCACTTAATAGTGAAGGATGCACCACATCTCAAAAAATATTAAAAAAAGGATAGCAAGTTTTTCATCCATGTGATGGAAAAGGAAACAAAAAAGAGTAAGATTCTGAAGTGATCTAAAAATAAATAAATAATTAAAAAGAAAAAACAACTCCATTGTTGTTCCAAAAGTTAGAGGGGAGACTTGTGTAAGATATATATACCAAGTAAAGGATCAAAGTGGATAATATTTTTGAAGAGAAGGATTTATAATGGGTCATTGTGGGATGCATACAAATTTGTAAAGAAATTTCATGGATCTAAGTTCATTCTCTCCTCTTAACAAATTTTAACTCATTTGATTAATGAATTCCTTATAATTTTGATTTACTCCTATGCATATTTATGGTTCATTTCAACAAAATGGAAGTGTTTAAGACTCACCTTCTATTCTAAAAACCCTAGCTTTATTGTTTCTTATATCTAGCTCTTTTGTTGTTGTTTTTATCACATGCTAATTTGTATTAATTTACCCAAAGCAATTCATTTTGGGCTTGAAATACAAGCAAAAAGACAAGTTCAATTTTCAAAGATGGAGATCCCATGTACAGTTCAGATTAATGACTCTCGCGCATTCAGAGTTTCAAAGTCGCACAAGGCTTAATGAACAAATAGAAGCACCAAAGTGTCGAAATGATGCCACATCACTCTGGGCTCGTACCACTTCAGGATTTTTCAATTCATAGAAAACATCAACTCCCGAATGTCAAAGTCCCGAAGTCCCCAAGTGATGAGAGACTGCCATGTCAACCAGGAGAAAGTTACTTTGGGATATTTCCATGCTTCACATCCCAAAACTCCCGAAGTCCTGAAGCCCGAAGTGTCAAACTAACGTTAGGATGCCACGTCACTCTAGGCCCGTACCACTTCGCAAGTTTTCATGCTTCACAATCCATCAGCCATGGGGCACACTCATCGTCCATGACATGTGGCACTCATTTATGGTCATTTGGTTGCATCATTCACCCATTTACACGTAACATGTGTCACCCTTCTTTCCATGACACATCAACACCATGATGTCATGTCACCAAGCCAGATTTGGGAGATCGTTCTCTGGAAGGTATTCCTGCTCATCATTAAAGCTCCCAAATGACAAATTGTTGCCATCTCCAAACATGGTTAAAAGGATTCTAGAGTTGGCAGACAGATAAACTTTAGCGTGGCGCTAAAATAGCAGGGTTACCCAGATCGTAGATTGCAACAAGATCAACGGTCCACGACTTCTCAACAACTGATGACTTGGATTTATTACGGAACTTTGGGCTTCGAAAGTTCTAGGTTGTCCATACTCTCCAACCCTCTGGAGTGCCCAGTCTCCGGAATGTGGTATCTATTGCCAAGTACCTTCTCTCAAGATCAATGACCGAGAGAGTTTGCGGGGGGAGAAGCTATGTGAGGTTTAATTTTGAAGAGCGGTCCCGCAATTTAAACCGCAGTTTTCTCTCTGGAGTATGTGGCGTCATGAGGTGCATTGCGAAACAGAAAGCAGGTTGCCTCAAACTACTTTCTCACGCCCCTGCAAAAAAGAAAAGTAGTCGATCGGGTCCAAAGTATCATGGATCGTGAGTTCTCGAGATCAACGGCCGAGAGCAATTTCGAGGGGCGAAGTTGCACAGGTTTTAATTTCGAAGGGCGGTTTCGCAATGAAAACCACGGTTTTCGTTTGGGGCTTTGTGGCACCACCAGGTTTATTTCGGGGGAAACGCTGGTTTCCCCAAACCACTTCCTCGCACCCCCTAAAATTGACCTCTAGTCATTTAAATATATTTGATTATTATTTTTCAAACATTAGAACGTTAGAGCCTTGGAGAGAATATCACCTGCAACTCAATAGTATGTTGTTGCTCACCAGTTCCACTCGTTTCTAGGAAAATAAATGTATCTGAGACAGAGGAGTCCCTGACATGCAAATCAAAGGTGATACTCCAGTTGGGTAAGGCCATAAAAATTTTCCAAGGCCTGGCAAATGATGTCTGATGTCAATAAAAGACAATGAAGGGTCGAGACAGAGTCAGATGGCAAGAAGGACTAAAATGCCAAAAGAGACAGAGTCTGGATAAAAAAACGCTTCATTATAATCATTGATCGATTCAAAACCAAAACATTTCAATTTAATCATTGTGATCAATTTTAGAAGTCGAAGTGTTTCTTGGTAATCATTGTAATCAGTTTCAAACCAAAGGAACTCAATAGGTATATATATTAGGAGTTCCAAACGTATTAGAAGTTGGTGGAAGTGTAGGCGCACAATTTTGGTTATTCTGAACTCTATTGTAATTTTTTGAAGCTGAATTGAATACATATGCATAAGTAATTGAAGTCTCTATGAAAATATTCTAATGGTGGTGATATGAGCATTGTCATCTCTCTTTGTATGTATTTCATGTGTTTCTAATTCCATTTACATTGTCCTTTTTTTAAATTGGATAGTTTAAAGGCTCAAAATTCATCTTATGGTGCTCTTGGATTAAGCAATTTAAACTGTGTTAAGTTCTTCCTAACTAATTCAGAATTCATTTTATTAATTCTCTGATGCAGTTACTTGTTTTCTCTTTTATTCCTAGACTCTGCAAACTACAAATTATAACTCAGATTCATCGCCTCATTTATCCTTTATCCTCTGGAGAATTCTACCGACTAGTTGGTGTTTTTATTATATTTTCATAAATTTGACTCCATATCCCTGAGTGCCTCCCCCTTCCTTGCCAACAAATTTATAAACCCCCCCCAAAACAAACTAAACCTAGCTATTGATTTCCAAATAAACACCAAGTGACACAAGAGAGCCCTCTCTTAGCTAAGTAGGATAGTACCCAACTCTAAAGTTGGTTTGTAGGTTACCTCTATCATTTTTTTATCAGCCGAACAAATTTATAGAGTGCTAACATTCTGGCGCCATTGTTGGGGAACGAAGGTGAAATCTTCCCTAGGAGAAATGACAAAGTTCATATATGAGTACTGATGGTGAAAAGTATTCAGACACAGAAAGGATGTACATCATTCACCTTGGCGACTCCATTTTCAAGAATCTAGAATTCAAAATTTTCATGGCGACTCCATTGTCCAAAGAATCAGTAGCCTGAAGATTTTATTGGCGACTCCACACATCGGAAAATCAATTTGAGGGCCATTCCACTGTCAGAAAGATTCATTTCTCTAAGTACTCACTAATGACTCCTTTGGGATAATAAAGAACTGATATGTTGATACTATCATTTCGAGGTATGCATGCTTTGATTTTTCACAGATCTATGATTTTCCTAATCCTTTACCCAAGGATACACATTATTTAAGCAATGGTCCTAAATTTAATGGAGAGGATTTAGGTTTCACTTTAGAGCATATGTCAATTTTTTGGGATTTTACTGAACTCCTTAGAGTCAAGCATGAATATGTATTCATCAAATTGTTTTATGATTCACTCCAAGGGAAGTGTAGAAGTTGGGATGATAGTCTACCCCCTAAATCCATAAGGTCTATATCAGGTTTTTGGGTTGTCTTCTTGGAAACATGGATGGAAAAACTAGAGTTAGTAGAAGATCTTGTTTCTGTTGAGGATTTTAAAGAGTACTTTTACATGTTTGATGATGATCAAATCTAAGAGGCTTTATCAAAAATTTTACCCATGTATTTGAAGTCATGCAAATGTTCTTCTAAATATAACGTTGGTTTCTTAGAAGAGTTTGTTAAAAACTTGAGAATGATCTTGAGACCTTAGAGGGTCAAATTCAGTCCCAAGAATTTCATTATCAAAGCTTGTTCTTTGAAGATCCTTTTCAACTCCCTTTTGATGTCAAGATTGAGGAAACTATCAAGCAAATGGTTGATTTTTCATTTGAGAAAATTTTGCTTAAAGACATAGAGTGAGAAACAACCATAGATCGAGAAAAACTTTGTGTTAATAAACAAACAGTGCTTTTTCATATCATTGAGGATCCTTTTGCAATCATGTTAGAATCTACGATGAAGATGAGTTTTGAAATATTCATAAACCATGGAGATAGTTTCAGATGGAGATATAAATTTCCATATTTTAAGTTTTTCTTTTTACTCAGAGGAGCTGAAAACAAGAAACAATTAAGAAGCCATTTGCTTGATTGGATTTACTGGAAGTCTGAGATTACTTGATTCAACGTTGGTTTTTAGCGAGTAGGTTAGGATCATTTGTATATAAATAAGCTTGAGGATCAAGCATGTTTTTCAGTTTCAGTTTTAGACTTCAACTTGTGTGCTTTCAGTTTTCAGTTTCAACCTTCAGTTTTCATTTGGTTTCGGATGAAGGATTGGTATAGGTTGAAGTTTTCAAGCTGGGAGCATCCCAATGGATCAAGCACCGGGTCTACGAGTTATTTTCTACCTCACTGGGAGGATAACATCCCCGTTGGAGCCAATGTTATCACATGCTAATTTGTATTAATTTTTCCAAAGCAGTCCATTTCGGGCTTGAAATACAAGAAAAACGACAGGTTCAATTTTCAAAGGTGGAGATCCCATGTATATTTCAGATTGATAGCTCTCGCACATTCAAAGTTTCAAATTTGTGCAAGGCTTAATGAAAAAACATAAGCGTCGAAGTGTCGAAATGATGCCACATCACTCCGGGCCCGTACTACTTCAACAATTTTCAATTTAGAGAAAACATGAACTCTTGAATGTCGAAGTCTCGAAGTGACAAGAAACTACCACGTTAACTAGGAGAAAGTTACTTCGGGAGATATCCATGTTACAGATCTCAAAAATCCTGAAGTCCCAAACCCCAAAGTGTCGAAGTGACAAGAGACTGCCATGTCAACCAGGAGAAAGTTACTCCTGAAGCAGGAATTTTCAATTCAGAGAAAACATGAACTCCCGAATGTCAAAGTCCCAAAGTACCAAAGTGACGAGAGACTGCCACGTCAACCGAGAGAAAGTTACTTCGGTATATTTCCATGCTTCACATCCCGAAACTCTTGAAGTCCTGAAACCTGAAGTGTCGAATTGACGTCAGGACGCCACGTCACTCCGGGCCCATACCACTTCGCAAGTTTTCATGCTTCACAATCCATCAGCCATGGGGCACACTCATCGTCCATGACACATGGCACTCATTTATGGTCATTTGGTTGCGTCATTTGCCCATTTACACGTGACATGTGTCACCCTTCTTTCCATGACATGTCAACACCATGATGTCATGTCACCACGCTAGATTCGAGAGATCATTCTCTGGAATTTATTCTTGGTCATCATTCAAAGCTCCCAAATGACAAATTGTCGCCATCTCCAAACACGGTTAAAAGGATTCTAGAGTTGGAAGACAAATAAACTTTAGCATGGTGCTAAAATAGCAGGTTTACCCAGATCACAGATTGCAACAAGATCAACGGTCCACAGCTTCTCGACAATCGACGACTTGGATTTATTACGGAACTTTGGGCTTCGAAAGTTCTGGGTTATCCATACTCTCCAACCTTCTGGAGTGCCCAGTCTCTGGAATGTGATATCTATTGCCACGTACCTTCTCTCGAGATCAATGACCGAGAGCGTTTGCGGGGGGCGAAGCTGTGTGAGGTTTAATTTTGAAGAGCGGTCCCGCAATTTAAACCATAGTTTTCTCTCTGGAGTATGTGGTGTCACAAGGTGCATTGTATAATGGAAAGAGGGTTGCCTCAAACTACTTTCTCGCAACCCTGCAAAATAGAAAAGTAGTCGATCGGGTCCAAAGTATCATGTATCGTGAGTTCTCGAGATCAACGGTCGAGAGATATTTCGGGGGGCGAAGTTGCACAGGTTTTAATTTCAAAGGGCGGTCTCGCAATGAAAACCATGGTTTTCGTTTGGGGCTACGTGGCACCACCAGGTTTATTTCGGGGGAAACGCTAGTTGCCCCAAACCACTTCCTCGCGCTCCCTAAAATTAACCGTTAGTCATTTAAATATATTTGATTATTATTTTTCAAACATTAGAACGTTAGAGCCTTGGAAAGAATATCACCTGCAACTCAATAGTATGTCGTTGCTCACCAGTTCCACTCATTTCTAGGAAAATAAATGTATCTGAGACAAAGTAGTCCCTGACATGCAAATCAAAGGTGATAGTCTGGCTGGGTAAGGCCATAACAATTTTCCAAGGCCTGGCAAATGATGTCTGATGTCAATAAAAGACAACGAAGGGTCAAGACAGAGTCAGATGGAAAGAAGGACTAAAATTCCAAAAGAGCCAGAGTCTGGATAAAAAGCGCTTCATTATAATCATTGATCGATTCAAAACCAAAATGTTTCAATTTAATCATTGTGATCGGTTTTAGAAGTCAAATTTTTTCTTGGTAATCATTGTAATCAGTTTCAAACCAAAGGAACTCAACATGTATATATATTAGGAGTTCCAAACATATTAGAAATTGGCGGAAGTGTAGGCGCACAATTCTGGTTGTTTTGAACTCTATTGTAATTTTCTGAAGCTGAATTGAATACATATTCATAAGTAATTGAAGTCTCTATGAAAATATTCTAATGGTGGTGATATGAGCATTGTCTTCTCTCTTTGTATGTATTTCCTGTGTTTCTAATTCCATTTACATTGTCTTTTGTCTAAATTGGATAGTTTAAAGGCTCATAATTCATCTTATGATGCTCTTGGATTAAGCAATTTAAACTGTGTTAAGTTCTTCCTAACTAATTCAGAATTCATTTTATTAATTCTCTGATGCAGTTACTTGTTTTCTCTTTTATTCTTACACTCTGCAAATTACAAATTATAACTCAGATTCATCGCCTCATTTAGCCTTTATCCTCTGGAGAATTCTACCAACCAGTTAGTGTTTTTATTATATTTTCATAAATTTGACTCCATATCCCTGAGTGTCCTCTCCCTTCCTTGCCAAAAAATTTATAAAACCCCCCCAAAAACAAACTAAACCTAGCTATTGATTACCAAATAAACACCAAGTTACACAAGAGAGCCCTCTCTGAGCTGAGTAGGCTAGTACCCAACTCTAAAGTTGGTTTGTAGGTTACATCTATCGTTTGTTTATCAGCCTAACAAATTTACAGAGTGTTAACATTCTGGTGTCGTTGTCGGGGAACAAAGGTGAAATCTTCCCTGGGAGAAATGACAAAGTTCATATATGAGTACTGATGGTGAAAAGTATTCAGAGATAGAAAGGATGTACATCATTCACCTTGGTGAGTCCATTTTCAAGAATCTAGAATTCAAAATTTTCATGGAGACTCCATTATCCAAAGACTCAGTAGCCTGAAGATTTTATTGGCGACTCCACACTTCAGAAAATCAGTTCGAAGGCCATTCCACTATCAGAAAGATTCATTTCTCGAAGTATTCACTGATGACTTATTTGGTATAATGAAGAACTCATATGTTGATACTATCATTTCGAGGTATGCATGCTTCGATTTTTCACACATCTATGGTTTTTCTAATCCTTTACCCAAGGATACACATTATTTAAGCAATGGTCCTAAATTTAATGGAGAGGATTTAGGTTTCACTTTAGAGCATATATCAACTTTTTGGGATTTTACTGAACTCCTTAAAGTCAAGCATGAATATGTATTCATCAAATTGTTTTATGATTCACTCCAAGGGAAGTGTAGAAGTTGGGCTGTTAGTCTACCCACTAAATCCATAAGGTCTATATCAAGTTTTTGGGTTGTCTTCTTGGAAACATGGATGGAAAAACTAGAGTTAGTAGCAGATCTTGTTTCTGTTGAGGATTTTAAAGAGTACTTTTACATGTTTGATGATGATCAAATCTAAGAGGATTTATCAAATTTTTTACCCATGTATTTGAAGTCATGCAAATGTTCTTCTAAAGATAAAATCTGTTTCTTAGAAGAGTTTGTTAAAAACTTGAGAATGATCTTGAGATCTTAGTGGGTCAAATTCAATCCCAAGAATTTCATTATCAAAGCTTGTTCTTTGAAGATCCTTTTCAACTCCCTTTTGATGTCAAGATTGAGGAAACTATCGAGCAAATGGTTGATTTTTCTTTTGAGAAAAAACTGCTTAAAGACATAGAGCGAGAAACAACCATAGATCAAGAAAAACTTTGTGTTCATAAACAAACATTGCTTTTTCATATCGTTGAGGATCCTTTTGAAATCATGTTAGAATCTATGATGAAGATGAGTTTTGAAATATTCATAAACCATGGAGATAGTTTCAGATGGCGATATAAATTTCCATATTTTAAGTTTTTCTTTTTACTCAGAGGAGCTGAAAGCGAGCAAGAATTAAGAAGCCATTTGCTTGATTGGATTTACTGGAAGTCTGAGATCACTTGATTCAACGTTGGTTTTTAGCGAGTAGGTTAGGATCATTTGTATATAAATAAGCTTAAGGATCAAGCATTTTTTTCAGTTTCATTTTTAGACTTCAACTTGTGTGCTTTCAATTTTCAGCAGCTATTGGTTTTCAGTTTCAACCTTCAGTTTGCATTTGGTTTCAGATGAAGGATTGGTATAGGTTGAAGTTTTCAAGCTGGGAGCATCCCAATGGATCAGGCACCGGGTCTATGAGTTATTTTCTACCTCACTAGGAGGATAGCATCCCCGTTGGAGCCAATGTTATCACATGCTAATTTGTATTAATTTTTCCAAAGCAGTGCATTTCGGGCTTGAAATACAAGAAAAATGACAGGTTCAATTTTCAAAGGTGGAGATAATGGCTCTTGCGCATTCATAGTTTCAAAGTCGTGCAAGGCTTAATGAACAAACATAAGCGTTAAAGTGTCAAAATGATGCCGCATCACTCCGGGCCTGTACCACTTCAACAATTTTCAATTTAGAGAAAACATGAACTCTTGAATGGCAAAGTCTCAAAGTGACGAGAAACTACCACGTCAACCAAGAGAAAGTTACTTCAAGAGATTTCCATGTTACACATCTCAAAAATCCCGAAGTCCCGAAGCTCGAAGTGTCGAAGTGACGTCAGGACACCACGTCACTCTGGGCTTGTACTACTTAGGGAGTTTTCATGCTTCACAATCCAAAACTCTCTAAGCCTAAAGTGTCGAAGCACGTGGCAACCATCAGTTGAGACATGAGGCACACTCATCATCCATGACACGTGGCACTCATTTTTGGTCTTTTGGTTGCGTCATTCACCCATTTCCATGTGAAACGTGTCACCCTTCTTTCCATGACACGTCAACACAATGACGTCAGTTCACCATGCTAGATTCGGGAGATCGTTCTACGAAAGGTATTCCTACTCAACATTCAAAGATATCGAATGACAAATTGTCTCCATATCTAAACATGGTTAAAAGTATTCTCCAGTTGGAAGATAGATAAACTTTAGTGTGGCACTAAAATAGAAGGGTTACCCAGATCACATATTGCATTAAGATGAACGTTCCACGACTTCTTGAGAACTGACGGTTGGGATTTATTACGGACCACCGGGCTTCGAAACTTCTCGGTTGTCCATACTCTCCAACCTTCTGGAGTGCCTAGTCTCCGGACTGTGGTATCTGTTGCCACATACCTCCTCTCGAGATCAATTTTCGAGAGCATTTTTGGGAGGCGAAGTTGTGCAGGGATTAATTTTAAAGAGCGGTCCCACAATTTAAACCGTGGTTTTATCTCTGGAGTATGTGGCATCACCAGGTGCATTGCAGAACGAAAAGCAGGTTTCCTCAAACCACTTTCTCATGCCCCCGCAAAATAGAAAAGTAGTCGATCGGGTTCGAAGTATCATGGATCATGAGTTATCGAGATCAACTATCGAGAGCGATTGTGGGGGGTGAAGTTGCACATGTTTTAGTTTTCTAGGGCGGTCCCGCAATGAAAACCACAGTTTTCGTTCAGGGATACATGGTTCCACCAAATTTATTTGGGGTGAAAAGTCGGTTGCCCCAAACCACTTCCTCGCACCCCCAAAAATTGACCGTTAGTTATTTAAATTTATTTGATTATTATTTTTCAAACATTAGAACGTTAGAGCCTTGGCTTGAATATCACTTGTATCTCAACAGTATGTCGTTGCTCACCAATTCCACTCGTTTCCAAGAAAACAAATGTATCTGAGACAGAGCAGTCCCCAACTTGCAAATCAAAGGCGACAGTTTGGCTGGGTAAGGTCATAACAGTTTTCCAAGGCCTGGAAAATGATGTCCGAGATCAATAAAACACAGCAAAGGGTTGAGACAGATTCAGATGGCAAGGAGAAGGACTGAAATGCAAAAAGAGCCAGAGTCTTTTATAAAAAACGCTTCGTTATAATCATTGATCGATTCAAAACTGAAACATTTTAATTTAATCATTGTGATCGGTTTCAGAAGCTGAAGCATTTCTTGGTAATCATTGTAATCTATTTCAAACCAAAGGTACTCAGCTGGTATAAATATTAGGAGTTCTAAATGTATTAGAAGTTGGCAGAAGTGCAGGGGCACAATTCTTGTTGTTCTGAACTCTATTGCAATTTTCTGAAGTTGAATTGAATACATATGCATAAGTCTTTGAAGTCTCTATGAAACGATTCTAATGGTGGTGATATGAGCATTGTCTTCTCTCTTTGTATGTATTTCCTGTGTTTCTGATTCCATTTACATCATCTTATGTTTAAATTGGATAGTTTAAAGGCCCATAATTCATCTTATGATGCTCTTGTCTTAACCATTTTAAACTGTGTTAAGTTATTCCTAACTAATTCAGAATTCATTTTATTAATGCTCTGATGCATTTACTTGTTTTCTCTTTTCTTTTTACACTCTGCAAATTACAAATTAAAACTGAGATTCACTGGCTCATGTAGCCTTTATCCTATGGAGAATTATATCGACCAATCAGTGTTTCTATTCTATTTTCAGAAATTTGACTCCATAGTGTTGAGTGTCCTCCCCCTTCCTTGCCAGAAAATTTAT
This sequence comes from Picea sitchensis, assembly GCA_010110895.2. Classification (NCBI taxonomy): domain Eukaryota; kingdom Viridiplantae; phylum Streptophyta; class Pinopsida; order Pinales; family Pinaceae; genus Picea; species Picea sitchensis. Next base: position 209,581 of record SNQJ01S0016694.1, read on the forward strand.
AACCCCCCCCAAAAACAACAAACTAAACCTAGCCATTGATTTCCAAAGAAACACCAAGTGACACGAGAGAGCCCTCTCTGAGCTGAGCAGGATAGTACCAAGCTCTAAATTTGGTTTGTAGGTTACCTCTGTCGTTTGTTTATCCGCCGAACAAATTTACGAAGTGCTAACAGTTGCAAACACTAACTTTGTTTTTGCTTCCTTTGGTTTTTTTGTTATTGCAAACCCCAGTCATAATTGTTTATTTTCTTTATACTTTCGCAATTATATTTGTCTTTTAAGGATTAGGGTATTTGTTGACTAGGGTGTTTGTTGGCCTTAATGTTTTTATATTTTTATATTTTTTAATGTAAGTAATGTCTTAATATATAAGGGTCCACTCATTATCTTATATTTTAAATGGTGTCCTATCATTATAATTTTTTAAATTCAAGTTTCATGATGTGCATGATGCAATATCAACACATGGTGCATTTAATATTGTAAAGAACATGACTTAGCACAAAAACCTACATGTTTCTTCATGTCAGGGTTTTGTATAGTTGTTCATCAAATTACCTAGTTATCACTCATATGTAAATGCACCAATGTGTATTAATGTATCATGCACAGTATAGTGTATTACTATAGAAATCCCACCGCTTAACCCAAATCTATTTTAGGAGCTTGTTATAGTTTTAGGCTAGAATTGTTTACTTAATTTGTAAAATATATTTCATAATCCAATTATTTTGTTGATGTAAAATGGATGATAGAATATCACGAAGAAAATATTACTCCAATGAGAATGAGGGGAGAGTGTTCCAAAAAGAGAACAAGGAAACATTCTTGAAGTTTTAATATATAAGTAATATGTTTGAATTCTATATTTGTTTGAAGGATGTGTATTGCTTAATGTGTGTCAAGTAGATAAAATACTTTAGTAAATTCAAGAAGATTGTTCACAATCTATGGAAATCAGAGTAAAAGTTGTATAAAAATGTTGTAAATAAGGGAAGATGGATCAAAAGGTGATCAACATGAAGTTTTTCTTTATTTTACTAATAATGCATTTCCTAACAATAATAGATAACTATTTTTAAACATTTGGTTTGACATATGTTGAATGTTGTGTAGTGGACACTAGTGAGGGAACAAAATGCCATCTTAAGAAGAAGAAGAAAAACTGTAATTGATGACGAATTTGTCCTTAATTCGTCTATGGTGGTGTTAGATTTTTATGATAGTGGTAAATTATTTTATAATACTATGAAAAATATAGTGAAAATAATGTATAGACATTCCTTTTACTTATAGTATAAAAATTAACCTAATGAATTTAAGCACCAAGTTATGTTTAAACTACAATAAGTATTTCAACAATGAGAAATGGGAACTATGAGACTTGTAATAGAAAAAAAATACAACAAAAAAAATAGTCAATTATAAGGAATTATTTCTAATCATGTTTTTCTATAATATGTATATATTGGTCCACAAAATTACCAAATTAATATTCATAATATATTTACCTCATAGAAATATTAATTGTTTATTAGTATTCTTTAATTTTTCAAAAAGATTAAGAAAATCAAAGATGGTACATGCAATGATATATAAAACATGTTGGTAGGGATGTCTAAAATAGTATACAAGGAAATGGTAAAATAAACAAGAGTAATTGGATTACATGAAGAGTTATGTCAAAAACAATGTACATCAAACACATGTAATACTTGATTTTTTTGTGTAATCCATGATCTTTATCGCATGAAATACTAATTTTCAACTGTTTTTATTAATTGTAGGAAACAAATGAAATGGACCCAATCATCATTTAGGATGGGACAACAATACATAAAAGGATTGGTCACAAAATTTGTGAGGATTATTTTCATTTTGCTTAGTTAACATTTGGCATTTGGTTTGATTTGTATATTTCAATTAATTTACAATCATATATAATCTGAGTGGGCCAAATGGTTAAGAACATGTGTTTACTCCTTTGCAGTCACGGTTTCAAATCCATAGGGGTTAGGGTGTGTATACCTCTATAGACTTTAGTAGTCAAATTGTTGTGCAGATTGTGAAAATACAACAACAAGTAGGACATTTGCAAGATACATGTCCTCAAGCTTGAGCTTATCCTAAACAAAAAAAAAAATCATAAACCAAATCCCAAAGAATGGCAATCATTTGAGCAATATGCGTTGGATGATGAAGAGGAACAAAGTGAAAAAATTCATCAAAATATAAGTTTAGAGAAGGATACTATTTATCGTCTTGAAATGTACATTGAGGAAACATTGCCCTTTAAGTTGTTAATGAAAATGATACAAACTCCATGAGGGTGGTAGTTGCAATGGAATGGTTGTTTCATTTCACAATCACATAATTTTCCTAAAATGATACAAATTCCATGAGGGTGGTAGTTGCAATGTAATGGTTGTTTCATTTCACAATCACATAATTTTCCTACCCATAAATGTTGGGAAAATAAAGGAATATCCACTAAAATGGATTATTGACATTTTCTTATTAGATGTACAGATCGTCTTCCCATATATTATGAAATTTTTTTAGTAGTATTTGTAGAATGTAATTTTTTTTTAATTAAATGAAAAATAATTGTTTTTCTTTAATTTTTTTTTATATAAGGGATTAAAAACAAATATTGATCTCATGGATTCATATTTGTTAGTTCATTCATGACTTTATGGCTAGTAAATTAATATGTATTATAATCTAATTAAATCAATTAATTCAATGTGGTTAGTATTTGGATGAATTTTAATATTTATAATTTTATTTCACATTATATTCATGATGGTACATTTATACATTTATTTTTTTATCATAGTCAAGTGGCTTAATTATGGTTATTAAAAAATAATAGAAAAAAAAACTATATTTATATTATAAAAGAGTTTTTTTTAATGTAAATTAATTTTTTTTTATGAGTTTAATTTATATTTTTATGATTAGAAAAAAAAATTAATTAAAAGTTTGAAATAATATAATTAATATATATTATTAATTTAATAATATATGTTTTAAAATTATTTAGTTATTATAATAATAATTTAAAATTATTTTTTTATATATTTAAAAATTAGACTATATTTATTTTAATTCAAAATTTATCCCTAGACTATATTTATTTTAATTCAAAATTTATCCGATGGGTGTGGCATCGGAGCCGAGCATACACGCTGGATATGCACCAGATGCGGACTTAATGCATCAATTCAGCTTCACACACCGCCGCTGCCATTACCATGAGTCTCAAGGCAGCCTTTGAAAGGATGATGCCCCTCGCGCGAGTGGAGGGTACTCTGCACCAGCGCATTAACGAGGAGTCATCAATGGAGTTTATCATGGTAATTGTAATGGTTTCAATGCTCAGTCTCGGGCGATGAATTGTTTCGGAGGCTTCGTCTGCGATCATGATACCGTGTGGGCTTAATTTCTATCCCCGTCATTAGAACAGCCGCTTCTGCGATCCCTCGGCCTCCCAAAACAACGCATCGGGTATTCAGAGAGGCAATCGCGGACTTCACCGCATCTTTAGCTATGCCAATGATTGAAAACCCGTCATGAGCGGCATGGTATGTCGCAGCGCCGGTGGCGCAAACGGCGCTCGCTTGAGGCAGCCATGGCACAATAAATCCGTGAAGAAGAAGGCACGGCATGTAGGCACAACCGACCACGATGCCCCCATGGCATCGAGGGAAACTGAACCGTGGCGAAGGTCTCGCCTGACCACCACCGCAGTTGCTCTTTGTATTCCACCGGAGAATTCAAGTATCCGAGTCGAAGTTTGACCTCACAAGACATCGCCACCAGCATGTCCAACACCCAACCTACCGTAATGTGCCATTGGTAGACATACTCCCCCGCACATGGAGGGAAATTTCCAAGTACTCAATCGGGAGACCTCGCCGAACCGGTGGAGCAAAAAAGAGCAACGTATGACCAACGCCAACCAGGATACCGGTGACCAACCACCCCAGAACCAATCACACCGACCGCGGTTTGGGATCCCAGAAAGTTGGAGGATCCGAGTTTCGCTCTGGACCGTATGGACCGTTCGACATGTTCTTTGTCGCCCACTCCAGAGCTTCTGCAAATAAACAATGCCCAACTTGCGCCAGACCATACTCCTTCCTGGCGAGATGGAGACACACCGAAATGTAGAGCAGGCGGCTCGACACAGAGGTCACTCAACGCTTAGTGCTGCCGCTCATTTTTTGTTTTAGATGACACCGTGGGTACCAAGGCTAGATAAAGAAGTCAGAATTTTCAAATATGCCAATCGCTAATTATGTTAAGACCGCAAACTCGCTTCCAGTGACACTTGATGGATGCCCAAATGTTCGGCTTCCTATCGTGCATCGGCATCGCACGCTTCCAGCTTCTACCCATTTTGGATATAGTAATATAAAAGGCACTACCCTTTTAATTTAAAAAAAAAAAATGTGTGGAAAAATTTATCAAGTTTATAGGGAGATTGAATTTTTTGAGATGAAAATATATTTTAAAATGCAAAATTTGAGGAAATGAGTAAAGAAAAATCTCCTAGATTTACATTTATCTCTTGGTAGCTTGATCAATCCATGGTTAAAATGGATTTAAGCTAGTTCATAATAAATTCACTTTATCTATATTATAATCTAATAAATTCATAATAATTAATATAATAATTAATAAATTCATAATTTCATATTAATTCATAATTTACAAAATAAGTAATACATTACTTAATTACTCTAATTGATTAATTTATAATATATTTACTTTATCTATATTATAATGTCTTCATAATAATTCTAAAGTTGATGGATTAATTAATCCATTCATGACTTTACAGTTTAGATTATAATACCTATCATATTCTCATGTGTTCATTGTGTAGAGTGGATTAATGCTTTCAGCGTAATTAATATGTTGATAGGTTTAATGGATTAATATATTCATAATAACAATTTGATTATTTATAGATTCATAACAATTAATTCATTTGATATTATAATTAATACTTTACAAAATAAGCATCAATGAGCTGTATAGTTAATCTAATGGATTGGATTATAATGGATTCAGTTCCATATAAGAGATTCATAACAATCTGAAGGCTGCTGGATTTATATTAATTCATTCATTCATGACTCTACAGCTAATCGCTTAATGCGTATTATAGTATAATGCACACTTGTTATTAATTAGTTGTAGTACTTCGAGAAAAATGCCATCCAGCTTTACTGCATTTAGTCCTGTGAATTGTGACGTTGCAGCATTTGTTTTAGTAAAAATTGTACAAATTAGGTTTTCGTAGCAATGGAGTTGGTTAGCTTTGAAATCGATTGAACAACTTATAAAACGTCATATTAAGTGCAGACTTAATGATCAGAATGGACACATTTGTATGGTTGGTTACAGTACTTCCGGGTTATGCCATCCAGCTTTATTGATTTAGTCATTTGATGTTGTAGCTTTTGTTTTTTCCTGAATGTTGCACATTAATTTCGGTAGCGACAAAATTGGTCGGTTTGAAAGCTTTTTTTTTTCTCAGGTTAGCCATTAACTTCGTAGGAACAGAGTTGGTAGCTTTGAAAGCGATTATATTGCTTTATTGTTAATGCCATCTCTCTCCTTGCAGCGTAAGGAAAAAGCTGGTGAATATTTATGTCTGTGTCAAGAGGCACGGACAGGTTGATATTCTAGAAGTTGACATGTTGATATTGGATTTGGATGTTGAAGGGAGTGGGTTAATTTGGGAGTAATTTTTTTTCTCAAGTTATTTTTCTGGTATGTTTTTTTGTGATGTAGTTTTAAATTTTTGGTTAATTTAGAAGTTTGATTTATTTTCTGAGTATTTGGGTTGGTTTAAAAAAATAAGGCAAAACCCCAGAAGTAAGGTTCTGAAATGCATGGGACTTTAATCCATATCAAATTCAGACTACTCCTAAAAATCTGACCAGATTCAAGCCCATTTTTTTGGCCCAAAAAAAAAAAAGATTACTCCCAAATTAACTTAGAATGATTTGTATAACATGTTGTATGACTCTTATCAACTAAAGGGCGAGATCAAAGGGCGAGATCATGTGAAGTAGACTCTTAAAACATTCTTACTGTGGACTTTGTGTACAACCACGAGCGCTGAAATTATATGAAGGAAGTAGGCTTTGCTTAATACATTCTTATATTGGATTAAAGTACAATGGGAAGGCTAAAGTGGTTCAATAGGTTATAGTTTTGCGAGTGTGCTCTTCTTTAAGTGTGTCTTACTATGATGTTTTTTTTTAATTGTGCTATTTTTACTAAGATTAGATTGTGGAAGTTTATGTTTTTCTGATGTGCCAGAACAAATTTTGGAAGAATTTGTGTGCTTTAGTTTTTGATGGCTTTTTTTTTTTATCAATTGACTTGGTTATAGATTTTTTTTTTCTATATTTTTTTTATCGTTATTTTATTCTCAGGTTTGGAATGTTGTTTTAAGGGTTAAATTTTGTTTCTCTTTTACTTTTTAGGAAAGTGTGAGAGAGGTGGTTAGGGATTTGCTAGGGTCATAATTTTTTAGTTATGAGTATATCATTGAATTGTAGTTGAGCAAATTCATTTGGAATTAGAGTAGAGACTTAGGATTCTTATTTCCTTTGTTTGTTTCACCACTTACTATTTTTCATAAGCTTTGACCTTACAACATCTATTTTTTCTTTGTTTGTTTTGTAGTTGTTGTATGAGTTGTTAACTTCTGCAAGTTTAGTATATGCTTTGTAATGATTTAATAAGCTTTTGTGTTATTGCTAAGAGAAGCACTAGTTTTTCTAGCACTCCATTTTGCAACAACACAAAAATTTATCAAATCATTACAAAGCACATACTAAATTTGCACAATATGACAACTTATTCACAACTCATGTGACCACCACACAACAAACAAGAGTTGTTTCTAACACTCTCCCGTAGCGAGTATTTGTGAATCTGTCACCTCATACAGTTCAAGATGGGCTCTCGTGACATTTGTTTTCTCATATATGTCAAGGAATACTCCCACATAATCAAAATACATTGCAACGATCATGGTCATCCACCCAAATCATTTAGAGTTCATGAAGAATGAGATTATTCAAGGTTACATGTTCAGTATATACACATTCTCACCAACACTCCTACTTCTTGTCTCCAACAAGGATATCATCATACCTCACTAAAATTCAAACACACCCTATAAGATGGTCAATAATTCAAGGGTTATGCATGCCATGCTAGATATTATATCCATATATCATTTACATGATGCAACAACAACTAATAGTTACTCCAAACGTGAAGTTGCGTAGGTACAAGAAAAATATGTCATCTTGATATTTCATGCTTGTATTTTTTCTCAATACAAGCTCCATGCAAATGATCTTTTGCAACACTAAGAATCTAATGAGTTTGTTATACGGATCCTTGCAAATCATTTCCTTTTCCATTACACAATTGCATTCTCATAAGCTTTCCTCAACAATATCTATTCTCATCTAGTCCATAAGGATTTCTCCCTGACGGACACAAACTTTGTCTTGTTGTTATGTATTCATCCACACCATTATCCCTCTCAAATATGATAATCATGCAACCAAATTATCACAATTTTTAGTGATCAAGATGTATTCAACAAATAAAATAACAACAATCACCATGGGAGTCACTTCCAATATGCTTCTCCACAAGTTGTCTTCCACTACTACAAGCACAATCTCCAATTTGTTCTCTCCTTGCAACCTGCAAACATGCATAATGAAAACAAGACCATGTGCCATGTACCATGCTATGGCCTTCTCTACAACAACTCGCAATTGGCCTCTCAATAGCTACTCATGTGTATTCCATGAAACTTCAAAAGCATCATACAAGCATTTTTCTTACCACGAGAAAACAAAATTGAACACAAGAGAAACAAGAAGAGCCCCAAAAAAAATAATTGTAACTGCATGTTACTCACCATGGCCAAGATCAAGCAACATTATGAGAACCAACTGATAGAAGCATGTGTTCTCCCTCTACTAGTGGTTTCTCTCATTCCTTCATAGATCTACAATGATCTCCCTCTTGATAGTTCTACCATGAGAAAAAGCATAACCTCTAAGTACAATCCATGAACCTCCCTCATGAGAGAGATCAGGATCATGCTAGCTTTGATGCCGTGAAAAATTTAATTAATGGTTAATTTAAGGACATAAATGCAAAGAAAAATAAAGAAGGGTCTCAAGAAGACACACAAGAAGAGGATTTCCTAGAATAAATACTTGTCTCCTTTATTCATCCTTTTTTCCATTATAACGAATATAGAATATTGGCTTGTTCTTTATGCTCCTAAAAGAAAGGAACAAAATTGGCAATTCCATGTGCATTCCATTTCTATAAATGGAACTTACTACTATTATTGTTCAACAAAACAAGGTCTAATAGAGGATGAACACCTTCAGTAACCACTCACATAACCATATCAAAGAACAACACGCCGATGCTTTTACGTGGTTAAAACCCTCAACAAGGGAAATAGTCCATAGCTCGAGCCAACATGGCCACTTGAGGTAGTATATTAATTCAAAAGAAAAAGTATTTACAAGAGAGTTTCTCATAATTGATCATTAGCAAATGACCCTCCATGCTCTTTAAATGGAGATCATGGACCAATCAAGTGTTAAGCCACAGATCAGTGTAGTCATTAAGATCGAGGAGAATGTGACTTGTCATATCATTCTATGTCTATAACATGTCATGACCGCCAGATTACATAACTAAAACTGCATACTAATGCATACTAAAGAAAAACACTTTTACCTAAATGCACATTAGACCGAGTTTATCTTAACTAACTCCTAAGTGTATAAACATCCTAACATCCCCCCATAAGAACAACTCGAATAGGATTGAAGGATTTAAAAAGGTGACACAATAGGAGAAATAACATGTTGGTTCTTACAATCTCATGTGACAAGTCCAAAACAAAGGTTGAATACATAACATATAGTAGACTTTCAATCATCAAGATCACCAGTCCAATTTGAATCACCAAAACCAACCAACAAAGGAGTCCCCTTGAACTATAATGTATCCCAAATTGAATTGTACCCTAGACATGTTGAAGTATCCTTTTAGATGTTTTCCAATGGCTTTGATGGGGTGTTTCCATATACCAGGAAACAAGACCAACAACAAAGGAAATATCAGGATGGGTATGAGTCAAATATAAGAGGTTATCAACTAACTAATGATACAAAGTGGCATTAACTTTGCAAGTAGTACAGGTGGTAGAATGTTTGACTCCAAACTGGAAGGGAGAAGGGGCTACTTTAGAATCATTCTTGTGAAAGTGGTGAATAAGTTCAAAAGCATACTTAGACTAGGAAAGAAAAATTCCTTTCTATGTTTGMAAAACTTAGAGGCCAAGGAAATAATGCAAATAGCCTAAGTTTGTAATTTCAAATTTATTCTTAAGGATAGATTTCACATGGGTTAAAATTTTAGGGTCACTACCAGTGAGGATAACGTCATCAACATAAAGAACAAGAATTATGAGATGGCTTCCTACTTTCTTGGTATGGACATTAGGGTAAGAATGGCATCTAGAGAATCTAGTGTCAAGAAGAAAGTTATCCATTTTGGCATACCAAGCTCAAGGAGCTTGCTTAATCCCATAAAGAGATTTATTAAGGCAACAAACAAGGCTAGAGTCATTATGGACATAGCTAGGAGGTTTTTCCATGTAGATTTCTTCTTGCAAATCCCCATGCAATAAAGGAGATTTAACATCTATATGATGGTCCTCCCATTTATGTGAGGCCAACAGGGCTAGAACAAGGTGGATGGAATGCATTTTGGCTACAGGGGAAAACATTTGATTATAGTCAATTCCTTCAACTTGAGAGAACCCTTTGGAAACTAACTTGGCCTTGTGTCTTTCAAAACTTCCATTTGATGCATACTTAGTTCTATACACCCATTTACATCTAACATTTTTTCTTCCTTTCAGAAGAGGTACAAGATCCCAAGTATTGTTCACCATTAAAGATCAATACTCTTTATTCATTGTTGTGTCCCAATATAGATAGAATGAAGCTTGAAAATGTGTCTAAAACACGAGTCTCTGAAACTTGATCCAAAATAGAAGAGGCTCGTTGAAACTGTGAACATGTCCAATGTTAATCTATAGGATCACTCACAAAATCACCAACTGCTTCTCGAGTTGAATGGACCCATCTGGGAAGAGATAGTATTGGTGTGGGTTCATGTTCAATGTGTTGGCAATATGGAAATACAGATTGGCATTGATGGAATTGACATTAACAATAGTTTTGTGATGATGATTATAGCATTGATGGCATTGGCATTGGCAGTATTGACTCTACTTCATATTCATGAATGGAATATGGATACTAATGTTGCATACATTTCAGATGTGTTGACATATAATGGGTTTGTATATTAGAAACAAAGGATTGATAACAGGGAACACAGGAGAAGGTACAACAGGGGTTGCAGTAGGTGGAGGACAAGAAGCTTTACCAAGTAACACAATAAATATATTGAGGCATTTATGTTTGACTTTGAGCCACAAAATATTTCCTTGCAAAGTTCTTGATAAGCTAGAAAACATGCTTCATATCCAGTACCTTTGCTTAGTTTCTCATCCTACATGGGCTCCCTATACATCTGCTTGGTTCCTTCATCCTGATATACCTAAAACGATGGAAGAATGCAGGGAAATAATTGGAAACATAAAAAGGTTCTTTGATTGATGAGATTCAAAGAATCAAAATTGTTTTTGAAGAAAAGGAAGAGAAATTTGTGTCAATGCAAGCGCTGATGCAGATGAATTTACAAGAAACAAGACACCTGGTTTCCAACGTAGAAGAAGTTGCTATAAACTCAATGAGAGGACTTGAGGAGGAATTCGAGGCTATTAATATAGAAATTGGTAGATTAAAGTTGGATCTTTTGCATGCCCTAAATGCACCAAATTCATGGCTTGAAGAGATTTTGTCTATTGTTGCTAAAATAGATAGTGTCGTGTTTATTTTGAATTCTTGCCAAGTAGAGGCAGTATTAGGAAAGCTACATACACTGAACACAAAGATTGATTCTCTTAATGTAAACTTACATCTTCAACTCAAGAAGTCTTATGAGAAGATTGAGCATATGCAGAGAGAAAGAGAAGAATTATGTTTTCAACTAGAGTAGTCTTGCAACAAAATCACACTTATGGAGAATCAACAAGAGTCAATATGTAAAGAGATTGATTTTCTTCGTCTGCAACACCATGAATCTAACACAAGGGCTCGTGAGTTAGAGAAGTATAACATGGATTTAAAAAATGATATTAAGAGTATAAAGTGGTTATAGCTGAGTTGCAATTGGATTTAAATGTTGGTGACTCAGAAAGATCTTTTGAAGCAGTCAAGGGAAGAGACAGCTTGGGTGGACAATTGGAAACATTGAAAATGCAATTGTCTTTGGAGCCACAAGCTTCCTGGGTCAATATTGTGTGCAACAACTTGCTAAGATGGGTGACAACGTTTGCAGTGACGATTGCAGAGTTGAAGAAGGTGATGGGGCATGTGAGTGAGAGGAAGCCATTATTATATTAGCTACACCACCATCAAGCTCTTTATCTCATGCTTGAATGCAAAGAAAATTTTGGAATCAACTACTAGCCTCCCATCGTTATCCCCAGAGGTGATCTCGCCAAATTTCAGAGAGTCGTGTTCATGATCTCCAATTCGACAAGAATTGCAGGCAAAGTCTCAACAATCGTCCGATCAAACGATCGACGGTGGCGATTAAATTTCCATTTGGGATTTATCCCACATTGGTAAAAGGGAAGAGTTTATGTGGGCTTATATTAACAACCCTCTCTATGCTTATTCGATGCATAGTGCAAAGGTATGGTGGGGCCTCTAGGTGCTTGGAACTCACTAGAATATCACCAGCCTGGAGCCCGGGACGACCTGTCAGGCCCCCTACATATTTGGAAGAATTGACTACAACCGTTGATTTAATATTTTTTTATATAACTGTTTGGCATGACAGTCATATGGGTGATCATGGGCTTAGGTGCTTTCGGTATTTCGATTGGTGGTAAGACTGCCAATTTTTTCAGAGTCTGTGGCATAATTCCAAGTCTGGAGKGTCACCAAGTTCGCTATCTTGTGAATAAACTTTCGAATGTTGAGACCGTTATTCCTATTGGATTTTTTAGCATACTTCCAATTGTGGATGTTCGCTAAAAGTAGTAAAACCCTACAATAACACAAAGACAGTAACCTACACGAAAAAAAATCAGTTAGATTGAATAATGGTTAAACCATTCATGCATTAAAAGATGGAATTAAATCAAAGACGAATGATAATTGTGTTAGTAATAATCAATGGTAATTAAATTTATAATCTATTAAATGAATAAGTATGATGTTTACGAAGAGTTGCATTGAAAAGATTAAAGACTTACAAGTATGTTGAAATGTGAAGAAGAAATGTGTGTCTGTCAAAGAATTATTGAAGATCAAGAACATAAGGAGACAGAGCAACATATATGAAATCTAGTGTTTAATATAGAATACCTTTATTTGACCGCATATCCTATTTCTGGATTGATGAACAAAGGGTGGTTGGGAGATGCTAGGGAAGGTTGGAGCCTGCAGGGGAGTAGGTGCTTCCTTGTCAGTTGTAGCTGACTAAATAGGGGGTTGTACCCTCGTACCAGTTGGAACTGGTGAATATGGGGTGTGGGTGCATCATGATTAGTGGGTATTGATCTAAAGAGGAAGAACATCTTCCTTCTATTGTAACTTGTAAAACGGAATTTTGCAGTTAATAGAAAAGTGTTTGTGGTTTTCCCAATTGGGTTCCACGATAAAACATCAATGTGTTCAAAGTTTGTTTGCATTGACAAAGTAAAAAAATTGATAAAATTATTGTGTCATTGATTCACCCCCCCCCCTCTCAGTGACAGGATCTAATCCTTCAATGGGTATCAGAGCGGGTCTCTTCACTAAAGGTTTAAATCACTTGAAGAGAAATATACATCATAATGGATCAACAATTGAAGATGTCATTAAAAGTCCCCTTATTTGATGGTGAAGATTGTAATGTACCTCAAAATTGTCATAAAAAAAAAAAAAATCTATGAGGCATTAATCTCCCATTTCATTTTATATGTTTTTCGATAGATAGAAGAAATCTTTGTTCCTGTTATAATTTTCTGTGACGTAATTTAAGTTCTTCCTATCACATGATTCCATTTACATACCTTCCTATCTTTCTTGATATAGAAATTTATATGGTTAATTCTCCAAGGGTTTTAGTAATTTCCCTTTGGTCTCCAACCTACTCATCTATACACATAAATATCTATACCGTAGACTAGACTTAGGACTTATAGTGCCAGTCTCCCTTTACACAAGAGATTCCTATGGGTTGCGTGCAATACTATTTAATTTGTCCATTTGAAAACAAATATTTGCTTACGATATATATAGATATATATGGCCACGGGGACGGATCTATACCCATAGTTGAAAAGGAAGTTTCTTAGTTGTAACCACTTAGCATTAATATACATAATCTCGATTATAGATGGGTTCCCTTTATGAAATTATCCAAGATTAGTACTATTCCAATCCCTTTACCCAACAGAGTTTGAGTAATGTGATCTTGTATTAACTTTGAATTAACCAAATGATGTTCCAACGACCCTCTCTAGAATGGTAAGCTAATTGTAACAAAGCAGTTGAAGTATACGGGTTTCAACTTGTCAAGTCTCAGAGGGATTCACAAATTCCTTGATGTGAAAGAGTGGACTACTGTCAGAAGGGAGTTAGGCTCTGCATCTATCGTTTAATGGAAAACCTCTGTATGCGAGTTACGATGCTCTTACCTGGCTCTCCATCCATTCTAGTCATGCCAACTCTGCCCTCGTCACATGGCTAGACTTCCCTTTGTACCTTCAACATTTAAACTGAGTAGTTAAGGTTCCTCTTAGGGTTTTAATGTGTTTGTTGTTTCATTGTGGAGTCTTTCGAAAGGCTCTGCGTAATATTTTCTTACTAAAGCATGTCGTTCATTTAGGGAAAACGCTACCCGATGAATTGACGTCACCATTCTCCCTCCCTGGTAAGATCTCGGTAACCTTCTGTTTTGGTTATGAGCGAATTTTGGGTTCTTTACTACAGTGGAAGAACCTTCATGTCAATATTACTTGTTTTTACTTAAATCTCTCATTATTGTTATTCACTGTAACTTTCCTGGACTACTTCTCGTTTATGTATGTAATGCTTACTGTAGATTTAATATATAATTACTTGAGAGGTATTGACATCCTAAACCCTTGTTCTGACTTAGGGAATTTACACCTACAGCGTTTCTTTGGATAAAATAAATCCTATTTTTCCAGGTTCCCGATTTTCGTTATTTTCTTATGGTCTCTCTACCAAAATAAGTAGAGGTTGGATCTTAAACCTTTCATGAGGCTACTCGTAGTCTTAGTCTGGAGTAAAGTTATTTTACAGAATAAAGAAAGACACATTGCAAGTTCTTTCCTATCTGGTATGTCAAGTGAAAGTGATTCTATGTGTTTGCAATTCCCAGGGTTTCATAATTTTCAGTTATCGTTACCCCTTACAGTTCGTAAGTTAAGGCTTGAGGCTGAATCTTCATGAGACTGTGCGAGAATTCTCTTTCGGAAAGGAATGGTCCCACTTTGTAATACATAATACATTGTATTTTCTTTCCTTTCTTTGTAAAGGGGTGAATACATACTTCTATAGTTTCATTAAGCTTAAGATGGTTCTTCGCATATGTTGTTTTCTTTTATGTCTAACATATTTCTGTCTGGTGTCATTAAACTGTGACCTCTACGATTTTTCGAACAATCCACTGAAGATATCCTACGTTATATAAATTCCTTCAATCTTATAGAAGTTATTTTCATTATCGTAGTCTACCCCATTTGGTCTCAGTAGAAGGATATCTCTGTATTGACTGTTGATTAATGAATACTCTCTCCAATTTGGTTATGGAAGGGTTTAAACTTAAACGTTAGGTATATTCTCGGTTCTGCATGAAAATTTTATACTATGTCTTCGCACAGGATGACTTATACCATTTGTATGTTAAAATAAAACTAGGACTGTCGATTATTTCATTTCATTAAATTTGTTGACTGTTGTATAAATGTTTCCTTCTTGTTACTTTTATTCGTTTAAAGATTTGGTATAAATCACTAGATGGGCCCTGTTGATGCGAGGGTACCCATCAGGGAGTCACTGCACCATCCTCCCTCGGTCCGGACGTCTATCCAGTCAGAAAGCGACAAGGGAAAAAAATACAAGCCTACATGCCAAAAGTTGAGTGCCACTCTGGAATACTCTGTTATTAACAAATAACATTCTATTGATGTTTCTGTTTGCCTTTCTTTCACATAATTACTAATATTTAAAGGGTAGATTTTTTAGAGCTTTCGTCTGTGCAAGTTTTGGATGCCCACCCCTATTCTCGGTGAAAAAGGTACTTGGGTTCCATGCCCATCATCTTTCAGACTTACCTTTACTGGTTCTAGAAAACTAGAAGTCGTGGTCCCATTCATTTTTTCCGTTAAAAAAGTAGTTTTGTTTCAACTTTAGTATCGTTTGGTTGAAGAGTAACCCCATCTTCTGGCAGTGTTTCCATTGTTGGAATATCACACACTACTTACATACAGATTGGATCCTCGTTTGATTTTAGGTCTGGTTAAGATATGTAATAAATTTCTTTAATATTGAGTTACGGTTCCTGTCGTGGATACTCGGAATGATATGCTAAATCATAGCGAATTTGTCTCCTGATTGTCGAACACTATTTACTGTTAAAATTGAAATATTAAAGCCAATGCATCTCAACTTATATTTATTCAATTTGATTTTTTCGGTACTACTATGTTTCCATAATTTAACTGTATCAATTAGAGCTATTGGTATTCCTTTATTTTATTGTATCGATTTGTATCAAGAATGGAATGAATTGATACTATTACTATGGCTAGGAAATTTTAACTTTTATCATATTACATGATACACATAAGAGGTTCCATATTCTCTTTTTCGAAATTTTTTATCGGTCTCCCGCATCGAGCATTTCATTTATACAGTTGTAGTTACATGCCTGTTGGAACAATTTATTACTTATATAGTATAGGAATCTCTCTCTCTCTCTCTCTCT